>BGZK01004163.1:0-15891 GCA_005406025.1 Eumeta japonica | reverse complement strand
TTTCGAAATGACGCCAGATAAAAAAAATGAAATAGTTTACTAATCTAATTACCGATAGAAAAGAAGTATTGAATATTCAGTTTTTTAGAAGAATGAGTTCAAAGTTTAGAGTTATGAAAGGCAAATTCTAAGAAAATGCGTTTTAGAAAGTTTGGATAAAAAACAGTTCCGCTTGTTTGTTACATATAGTTATTATTAGGGACGGAAAGAGGATCGGCCTTGTCATGAATATGCACGTCCTCCTTCCAGGAGACGAATGAATTATTGGCCTTTGAACCTACCACCCGTAAGAGATACTGTAAGTGTGGCAAGTTATGCATGGAATCTAGAGATATTATTTTGGTGTTCTGTTTTACATTAAAGCAAAGTCCAATAAATGTATATTAATGTAACAGTAATATTTCTAATTAGCTTCCGTCCGCGGCTCCACCCGTGTGGACATAGAATGAATTCCTTCAACTTATATATTAGCTGATGAGTCATTATTGCGATTACTATCCATTTCTCGATCTTAATCCCAGTCTTGTCTCTATATCAGTTCGTCTCACTCCCCATTTCGATCGCAGTCTCGATCTAAGTAGATTACGACTATAGAGTCCCGCTCTAAATTTCGGTTTCGGTACTACTTATTTCAATCCCAAACATGCTCTTGATTCTAATTTTAGCCCCACACTCGATTCCGACCTTGGTTTCGTTATTATTTATATCTCTTCCAGTTTCGATCTTTGATTCTGCTCATCGTTCCGTTTGCATTTTCGATTCCACTACCATTCATAGTTCCGATTTGGACGGAGCTAATATTAAAATAAAATTTAGGCTATATTACTCGGAGATGGTTTGACTTTTTATAAGTGGATGAATTTTTAAAATCTGTAATAGTACAAATATGCTGATGATATCAAAGCAAAATGTTAATAGTCTAATTTATTCAAAAAGCTTCTTTTTATGAAGGATTTTTTAGGTTCAGTTCATCGATTTGAGTTAATACTAAGAATACGGAGACGAAATGAGTGATAGATGTTAGTTTTTTTTTCACAAACTTTTTTTTGGGAGCACAACATATGGTCAGTTTTATAGGAGTTTGATTAGGCATAGGGCTTAGGCATAAAAAGAAGACGAACAAAATACACACTCATTTTTATACATTATACAAGCCTATTCCCCCTTTCACCTAATTCAGAATAAGGTCTCACTATTTTTAATAAGCAATATTTATACGAAATATAATCGTACCTCACTCTATAAATAGTTTTATACAAAAGTCAACTCTCTTTTATTGCGATAAATAGCGAATTTTTAAAAATTCTTTCTTATTTGTTCTTTACATTATACAAACTATCATTTATAATTGTTTACGCCATTTCATCCCTTACAATTACAGTTAAATCCCTACATCGGCACGCAGCGAGGAGTTGTTGCACTTGCTGTAAATTGAAGTGACTGCTCACGCGTATGAGTGAAAAAACGGAAAACACTCGCTGGTTCGGGTCAATACAGTTTACTTGTGAAAGACAGCTTCGGGAGTGAAAACAATAAAACCATAATCTGCTACTAGACGAACGCTTGGGCCCTTGAGACGGCGCGTCAGCAAAAACGGGTGATTTCTCGCCCAGAGGTACATACTTTGAGCTGTGTGGGCGCGTACAATAATCAAATTTAATTTCGATCCGGCTTATAATTTCGAAAATCTCGTGGTGCATGAATCGATAAACCGCTTTTCTCCGACTATAAACTTATTGTTTTAATTTTCCATTATTTAATAAACTACTCCCTTAGGTAATATACCGTAAAAGCAAACGCCTCTATAAAATTTCTATTGCGATTTTCGCGTCAATCTTTATTTACCCCACTACAGCGCTGTGCTGTCGCAAAATCTTTTTACTTCAGATCTAGGGGTTTGAACCTTAAGCCCCCCACGCAGGCCCAGTGCGCGCTGGGGGCCGTTAAAGCCCGTCGTCACCATTGCGATGACAATATCCGCGACCGACAGCTTAAAGTGCTCTCCAGGGCACGGAGCGTGCGATTTAAAAGCTCACCGGTCGATTTGGCCGCGGTCAGCACCGAGCCCGATACCTTCTGGTCCGAGGTCGAGTTCGACAACTTTCCTTTCAGGGAGTTTTAGGCAACTCCTCGAAAGGAAAACCTATTGAGAAGACTATTTTGGTTTCTGGGTCGTACAGTAAATCCAGCTTCATCGCTTGTAATTTCGTATGCAGGATTTCCTTCTACGGGCCAATCTTTGCATCATGTCGCAGTACCAATGAGCACGACGGAATTTTCAGCGGCGGTCAAATTATCAGCTATCCACCGAGTACAAAGCTTCCTGACTGCTAAATTTTCGTGAAGGATATTGTGCAGTTGACTCATATCGATGTCTAAGCTTGTCCGAATCTTCTGGTAGGTCACTCTTTTTGTCAGTCTCTATTGTGAGCCGTACGGCACTGATATTGTCTTCGATCATCACCATTGAAGGATATACCTCACGCAGATCGTCAGTCAGATTAGTATGACCACGTTTGAACTAGTTAAACCAGTTATAAATAGTGGCAAGGGATGGAGCTTCATTTTGAAAGGCCAACCAAATTCTTTTATAACTTTCTTATTTGCTTAAATGGCAGCGAAAGTCATTTAAAATCATTGTCTGAAAATTTTGTCGCCTTGAATACGTGTTGTAGTATGACGAACAATTTTATTTTTGCCTACAATTTATAAAAACAAATGACAGATGAATGCACTCTACATAATAAGTTTGAAAAGGAATTCTATTTTTAAAATTTATATTTGTTTTACTATTTTACACTTTCTCAGTGTCCGATTCAAAAAAAAAAATAAGTGTTACCTGTGTAAAAGGACAGAATTTTAGAATCGGATCAATAGTTCCATACATTATTACCCTTTCCATCCAAATTTTACAAATTTTACATCTTTACAATATCATTATAAACGGATGGCAACCGAATTCTCCTTTTGTTTTAGAATAAATGACAGCAGATCAAATGACAGATTCACACATCCCATAGAAGATCACAAATATACAGACAGGGTCACGCACTCGCTTACGCACACATATACATGCTTTGGCATGCATGCACATAAATATATAAAAACAAGTGAATATGGAGCTTAACAAAATACAAAAATATTACTGTACGGTATATCAAAACCACATATCGTTTACCCAATCACATGTTCTGGCTGTATAACAATTTTTATCATCAAGTTTATTTAAACTTTTTTGAATTATAAAAGGACATTCGGACAGGCAACCAGACAGACATCAGTGTGCCATTTACGCAAACACATGTTCTTATTGGGTACTAGTATATATAAATTTAAAAAAATAGTAGAATTCAGGTCAGAGTTAGTCATAAAACCGAAATCGAACATGAAATCTTATAAAAAAAAAATAGGAATACAGACGGACGCTACAAATTCAAATAGTATAGATTAATAATTGTTTGTTACATTGAAAATATACTGATGCACCTTGTAATAATATTAATGCTTTTTACCAATGGATTTAATTGTAGTGGTGTTATTTTATATGTTTACTGTATTGGCTGTAGTCTTATTTAGTTTTTGTCCATTTACATTTTTATTGACAAAAACTAATATCACAAGCAAACTGTGGTCAGATTTAAAATAAAACCAGATGATGCCTCAATTTATAAGGGTTTGGAACATTTTTGGTGGAATCGGCAATTATTTTTTTGAAAATGAATATTTTGAATATAAAACCTTATTACAAATAGGAATACGTTTTAACACATCGTAGTCTACTGCGCCTCAAGAATCGATTACATCTTTTTTGGAGTTTACTCCTTAAGAATCGATTTCATATTTAGACCCGGGGTATGAAATTTTATGGGAGTAAAATCAAGTGTTAGTTAAATGACTTACGCTATCGTCATGGTTACTGAAATAAATAAATCGTCATGGTTACTGTTTACATTTCAATCAATCAGAATGTGACAAATATAATAGATTTTCTCCACGAATCATTGTTAGTGTATACAGAAGGGGGTAAAACTATTGAAGAAACGTTACCATGAACTTCCACTTATACTTGGAGATTTTAATATTGATTTTAATAAAGAAGATGGTTTCCGTTTAGTACAATTTCTGAAAGATGAACTGAACTTAGATTTAATTTCTGACAGAACACTAGGGACAACTAGATATGGTACAACTATTGATGCGATGTTTTCACGATTTATCACACATGTATCTTCCGACGTTCATGTATCATATTTTAGTTACCATAAACCAATTGTTTCAGTGTTTAATGATACCGCTATTGTTCCTGTGATACACATTACGCAAGATAACGTCAATGATAGAGAAAATCAATCTTACTAAAAATTTTATTGTATAACATAATTATTTTCAATATTTTCTTAAGTGACGAATTAATTGTTTTACTATTAACATAAATAAATGAATTGTGTATTATGCTTTGAATAATATAATAGATGCTGTCATTTACCATTATACTAATCTATATGTACGATATAATCTTAAAGCAGTTAACTCCATTCGTGCGTCGGAGCTGACACTTTTTCTGTAGTATAGAGTACAGTTAGGAGAAGTGAAAACTACATAATGTTTTTCATTGTTATATAATATCACTATTAGAATCAGTGACAAACTACCTGTTAGTATGGACTAAGCGAATTACAGACCTCAATGGCTTTATTAAGGTATTTTTGTGTGCAGCTCCTAGTGACGCAAACTTCATCTCATAATCGCCTCAAGTCAAAATGTTTTAATAGCATTTAATGTATGTATTGTACAGTGCCTTCATCGTGAAGTAAAATACTTGTATACTTAGCTGAGTAAATAATTTGTAGCAGAACCTTCTCAACGCGCTTTGGGAAACCACTTGACTGCTTTTTTTGATCATATTTAAATTATAAAGCTGAATATATGTAAAATGAATGGAATAATCTTTAAACGCAAAATGTCACTCGCAATAGTCAAAAAAGGGAAAGAAAAACGAGCAAAGAAATATTGTAAAAGAACTAAAGGTGTAAAAATTAAGAGTAAATTCTTAATATTAAGTACATATTTTATTTAATAACTGGTAAAGTATCAAAAATTTTGTCCACCTTAAAAAAAAGAAAAGTTCGTTGGCTTTAGCAATCAGCCGTCGAGATCCAGTCGAACAAGATCAACGTAGTCGTTTCTAGAGTTGGATAATAAAGAATGTATTTATGGATTTGTAAAGAGTTATTTTTATGGCAGCGCAAAGGCGGCAGCGGATACGACAGGCGTTCGGCCGGAGAAGCGCGCGTCCTGCGCCACGCCGCCCGCCGACGACGACCCGGCGCCGCTCGACGGCGACGTCACCCCGGTAACCGGCCGCAGCCGCCCCGCCCTCGCCCCCAACCCCCAACCCCCACCCCCGCGCCCAACCCACCATCGCAGCCACCACCAACACCATCGCCGCCCCCTCAAGCAAATTCAATCGAAGATACAATTTTAACAATTACAGTATAAAATACCCAGTCATCATTAGCAACTTTAATATTGAATTTTGATATTCTGAATTCTTTTGTTTTGGTTCTTTCATTAAAATGCAATTTTGTATTCACACGAAATCTTTTGCGTGGCAAAACTTACTAGAATGCCGCACACTACGCAGAACTATCGGGTTCGATTCCCAGCTTATACATTTATAAAGGATCTTTATGCGTCTTTCCCTGGTGTGGGAATAGATTCTCCTCGTGGATGTCCTAGCACACTTACTATTTTACTTTTTTTTTGTTCATTTAGTTGTAATATTGCTTTTAGTGATACTTTGTTATTTCGATTTGTTAATTAGAATATATTCCATAACGTGAAGCCTTTTCTTGCAAAGAAGAATGCTCATCAATAGCTTCGCTCTTTGTCACTAATATAACCATAAAAAAATATAAGAAGCCTGTAGCATGATTTTGCTATTCGTCTACGGCTGGCTGAAATAATTTTAGGCGTTTATATTTTCTGATTAAGCATGTAAACGAATGCCGTGATCGTGACACTTCATTTAATTTGAATTTGCCGCGCATTTATTTACTCATGCCATTCGATTGCTCTATGCCAGATATATGTGAAGGTTAAGTTTTAAGTTGTCAAAGAGATATAATTTTTGAAAGAAGCCGTTACGCTAAATAAAGAGAACCGAATCAATTATAACGAAATCATAGCTTTAAATGTTTCTTTTTCAGGTTAGTCATTTTAGTTATGTAAAGTAGTATGGTGAAGTGAAATATTGTACGTAAAACATTATTTGTAATAAAACTTTTATTTTCCAGAGAAACCCAATTAAGTTTTTATTTCAAGAACTGGTAATAAATCACATTAAGGAACAACATTGTTCTATATAGAGATTTCCGCTCCCGCTCACATCTACTCAATGTGTCAATGTTCATCACAAAAAAAAATCATTTACGTTATCAATATTTCTAAAGATGATCAAATAGAAGAACGAGTCTCGTAATTGGTAAAAAAATTAAATGTGTAGCGCTCGGGGACTGCCGCGGTAAAGCTATTGCATAGCATTTTTTATCAACTTATTCAACTTATGCAATTGTAATTATTTATTTATTTACGCAGTATATTTTTTTCTTTGATATTAATTCAAGTTTTTCATCACTTTCTTCATTAATAAATGCACTTTGTTTATTCATATTTAAAACATTTTATACACAAATTTTACGCGTATAGCTATTCACCAGCAACTGCTATTCACTGTTGTACATAGGTACACCTATGTATACATATATACCTACATGTATACTTACGGGGCACATGCGGTGAGTGTGGCATTATAAAGATATGATAGATACCTATACACCTATATACTTTCTCACAAACAGCTGCTTACGTATTCGTCCGATTTCGGAGCAGCTCGTTTTGATCCGTGCGAGCTTCGTACACTCGTATCATATACATAAACGTTAAGCGAACGCTCGGCCGAGCTACATGGTAGGCAGCGGGGGTGTTAGGTTTTATTTTCGTTACGGAATTTCTTGATTCGGTCGCCGTGCTCAAAGCCCGCGATAAAAGCTATGCAAGCCTGTAATTTACAATAACTCAACGTATAGTCGACATATTGTACGTTACGTTCATAATATACATAAACAATATGTGTTTGTTTATTTTAGGCGTTGTCATACCGTTCCTCTGATTGCAATGAAATTCAACTTATTGGTTGCAATTGCGCGAAGATTATAGCCATGAAAAAAGTATTAATATTTGTTCCCGACTTAGTTTTCGTATTTGTAGGTATTGTTAAATCTACCGAAACAATTGTAAAATTCTTTGACTAATAAGAAGCTCCCTGAGTAAAATACACAATTTATATATTTTTTTATTTAATATCGTTCCTAATATTTCTATATCCGTTTATGATAAAAAATATTTCGTTGTAAGGACGCAGTCCATTAAATCTATGTATAGTTAAGTACTGAGTATTACGACAGACTGGAGCCGGCGGTGAGGGCGTCGGTGCGTGTGCCGGCGCGGAGCGCGAGCGCATAGACGTGCCCCAGCCGCGGCCGCTGCCGATGCCCGAGTACGGCGGGTACTTTGCGCCGCTCACTGAGTACCTGCCGGACACATCACAGCCCATATCCGGTTTTCACAGGTATAACTATACTTTGCCCAAACCGTGGCGACTGTCCTATCATGGCCACTTTGTACCATCGATCTTTTACAAACGCTCCAACAACAAAATAAATGATAAACAAATATATGCCAGAGACATAAGGTTCGGAAGGTATAGTTCTTATTTTAATGAACTTCGCCTTAGATCTAATATTTTTACCAGTTTGTTCAGCTCAAATAATCAATCAATTTACAGTAATAATTTAATGGGCCCTACCCGACAATAAATGTGGAAAAAAAATATTATGCATATCTTCACAACAATAGGCTAGATTGTAATCACAAATTCTCAATTTTCGACAAATTATCTACAATTGCATGTCTAATCACTCTCATGAATTTGATAAAGCTTCGTTACATGAAGAGCTATCAAAGACATATAGGAGTGAAGTACTGTCAAGAATAAAGTGCTTTATTCGCACAAGACACCTGTCTGCATAGTTTTATGAGAATCCATGAAAAAATGGTAAAATCGCTTGCGGACAAATGAACAGGACGAAATTATAAGAGTTTCGTTTTACCTTATTGAAGAACGTCAATAACGACTTTACAATTTGAATAAATAAAAATTGCATTACTTTTGGAACACAGGAGATTAATTGTATAATCTGCGTACTTATGTGTATATACATTTATATCGGTACTATGGATTAATTTTGTAAAGATCTAAACTGTACTCTTCTAAAGATATTTGATCGTCTCATACCAGATGTAACGTAGCCGTAATGCTCCTCTGCGACGTGGTGCTGGACGGAGTAGAGCTGGACTGGTCTATCCACGTCCCCTTGATGCTGCACATTGTGTTTCTGGGTATTGATCACACCAGGTGAGATATTTTAATTATATAATGCGTTATTTAATCTGAAATTAACAATTTTTCATTATCTTATCTATAGGCAAGCATATTTTTAAAGAAAAACTTCTCAGAAAGTCTTAAAGTTTATATCATTTATCTTAACTAATTTTCATAAGAAAAGTATAATTTGCGGAAGTGCAAAACAAAATGTAGTGTCACTAGATGATCACGCGCTGAGCGCTTGGACTTTTGAAACGACGCGTCAGCTAAAAGGGTGGGTCCTCTCGGACGACAGACATACCTCAAGCTGTCCGGGCGCATACATAATATGTTCTTCATTCGAATCTAAATTTTATTATTCTTTGTCCTTTTTTGGATAACAAACATTCTCAAGACAAATTTCTCCTAAAATTTTGCATCGGTAGTTTGTCGTAGTTACCGACTACATAAATTGTTTATGGGATGGTCCCAAATTAGTTATAGACATCACAACACGTTCACTGACCAAAAAATAAGCCGAGGTTAATGTCATTTGATCTTTGGCATTTTGACTGATTCGAGTAATATGTTTCTATTTAAACACCTTATATTTGAGCAATGATTTTTTCAAATGTAAGCGTACAATTTTCTAGGTTTCTTTCTAGTTTATATTTTACTAATTAAATTTCACTACCCATTACCCATAAAAATAAAAGTACACATGTAAAATTACACATGTTATAGACACTGATGAAGTTCAATCTATGGCTGAATTCCAGACCGTAAAAATGCTGCAACCGACAAATTAATAATCTTGTTTCAGAATAATGCATAAATACAACTGTCGATGAAAGTTAATTTTAAGATTATTTGTTTCTTTATTATGGGTTTTATTTCTCTTTTTCATTTGATAGGTAATGTACCTAAAAACATGAGCTTTTGCTGGTGTATACCGTGCACTATATTATTTTCAACCCTAATTGAAAAGCTTCCAATACAACCTAGTTGATAATATTGTTATTGTTGTTAATGTTAGTGGTATTATTGCAAAAGTTCGTTATAGCTTATGCATTACAATGTGTTTGCAGTACGATTGTCGAATAGTTTCAATGGCACATTTCTCATTTGCGCAGAACTATCGTCCACCAGCACTGTCGGCAGCTTCTTCTGAACCTGCTGGTGGCGGTGGCGGCGCACCACGACCACTTGACGGTGGCGCGCGTGCTGCTCGCCAGCCGCTGTGCTCAGCTCGGCCTGGCTATCCCTCCGCCCACCGTAGTTACGCCGCACAACTTCACGGGTAACCGCGGCTCGATTAAAACTTATACAGAATCGCATAGTCGCTTTATGTTGGTGAACGAATTTGCATAAACTGCGCAATCTTGACGCGTTTCATTACTGTTTTTTTTTGACTTCCCGCTAAAAATTGAAAATTTTCTAAAATTTTCGGGAAGTTATTGGTTTCACTTCATTTTGCAAAAATCGAGTTCTCATCAGATCTCGACGTTCTGAGGGTCTAGGAAGCTTCCTGATCATCCCTGAGATGATGTCCGTATGTCTATGTGGATGTGTGTGTGTGTGTATGTTTGGATGTATGTAAACCTCTTATAACTTTTAAACGGCTTGACCAAATCGAACCCACTAAACAGCGTTCCAAAGAGTTTCCTGAAACTTAGATTTCTGAAAGTTTGGGTCGATTTGAACCGGTAGATTTTAAGAAATTTTCAAAAAACGAAGAAAAAAATTTTTTTTAAAGTAGTTTATTCAAAATAACTTTAAAATGGCTTGACCGATCAATTCCAAAATCTAATCAGCTCTTAACCTATTAAAAACACGTCGAAAACTGGGTCAAAATCGGTTGATTCGTTTGTGAGAAATCGTTGTCGAAAGAAATAAAAAAAAAACAGTTTTTTTGAAATAACTACGAAACTGCTTGACCGCTCGATTTTAAATTCTAACTAGCTCTTGACCCTGTAAAAACACGTCGATTGCCGCAAACCGGGTCAAAATCGGTTGATTTGTTCGTGAAAAATCATTGTCAACATAAATCAAAGAAAACTATTTTTTCTAATTTCCTCGAAATTTTTTATCTGGTTAATAAGTTCCTCCGTTTTTTTACTCAAAAAAATCGCATCAAATCCAGTAAAATATAATGTTTCGAACTCGAAATTAGCGGGTAGTTTCAAGATTGGCCTACAGGGTCAACCGCTTTTCTAATTTTTTTCTATTACAAAATGTTTTGAATGTTTGGCAAGATTATAGTATTCATTATTAGCATTCTTTTCTAAATATATACGTTACGAAACTGTTTTTAAATGAGGCCTGAAAGCATTGTCAGTAATTACTTTTGGGTTTAGTACCGAAATATGTTTACGGGATCCTATTATTAAAGCCTCCGCTGCTTGTTTGTCTGTCTGTCAGCGAGCTGTATCTCATGAACCGTAATAGGTAGACAATTGAAATTTTACAAAGTATTTCTATAGCTGCTATAATAATAAATAATAAAAGTACTAATTTTTTGTTTATTATTTATGGAAATTAAAATTAAATTATATATTTAAGGGGGTTCCCATATAAGAATCGTGTTTTTATACGTCTGATTAAAGTGTTTTCGCAATATTCTACTACGAAATATTTGGCTCTGCTGTATGCGGATGGAAAGTTATGAATTTCACTTTATTCTTTAGCTATTTTGAAAAATATGTAGTGTTAAATATTGTTTTCTGGTACGAAACCCTTCATGTGCGAGTCTGACTCAATCTTGGCCAGTTTGTTAAGGAAGTAACGACGCTCCTCGGCTTCGCACGGTAGCATTAATTTATAATCAGATAACTTCTTATGAATGGATGGGGACGGTCATGTGACAAATTTGCGAAGTGTTTTACTATCTCCAAGAAAAAAATGTATTAATTTGTTGGGAAAATATTACAAAAAATTGCTAAAACCAAAATAAAATTCTGTTGATTCGATTGCTGCCAAACTTCTTTTAATTGCAAATCTTCTAAAATTGAAGAAAAATGGGATCGAAGTTATTTCTTTTGCGTTACATTTTAAATTCACTATTCTTGATTACTGAACTTCTTTACCGATTAATAATATTGGTTACTATTTGTTATAATTAAAGCTACTCACCTATCACTGATCCCCGTCACCATTGAACGGTATAAATGTTGTTATGCCCAGCGCACTAACCACCATTCGACAGTAGTCGAATTAAACAAAACAGATAACACAATAATCAATATTTAAGTCTATGCATTGTATGTGAAAACCTTATTTATACTTCAGTGTCTAAAGGGACGTATCAGTTATTCAAAGTGAAATATCGTTAAAAATTGTTGAATATATACGACTACACGATGTACTTCATTTGGCATATCCCAGTCACCATTTTCACTAATCAGTGTAGTGAATAATATGAAGATGCACATCCAATCTTAGATTTATAAAATGGTGCGAAAAGTTATAAAATTGGTTATATTCGAGTTAAATGCTCGATGCCCGCAAAGCAAAAATATCGGAAGATGTACACGTGCGTGTGACTCCTCGTCTATCGACAAATACCCCAAATTTTTTTGCTTGAATAATAAAGCATTTGATAGCTGACTTGAGCTCGATTCGGACTCGTTAAAAGCACGTTTATGTGAACGTGTTGTCGTCGGTGTCTATGGCGATAGCGACACGGACGAAGATCGATTACCGGTGTAGCTTTTATTAACCTGTTTAAAGATTTTCATCGAACGATTTTTAACAGAACAAACCAGACTTTTGGTTCGTTCTATTGCACTATCTCCTCCTTTATTATACACTACTGTCACTCGCTCGATTCGTTGGAAGTTTGAGGTTATGTTAGAAAATAAAAAAAAAAATGGTAAAAAATAAAAAAAAAACTTAAAACTATGTATCTACAAACGTTTCCACATCGAATTATCAAAAACCTATATAAATACGTTCATTAGTTTCTAAGCGATGCTTCAACAAAAAAAAAATCGTTTCCATTTTATAAAATACTAGCTGTTATCCGCCCGCTTCACCGGACGTAAATTAATATTCAACATTAATTGTTTTTTTTATGATTCAAATAAGCTCGTGGTTCAGCTTGCATGTGCATTCAATGAATTCTTTCATTTATAACGTTAGCCGTTCTCACTGTCAACTCTAATGCCGATCAAGGTCCTGTTATCGTTGTCAATTCTGGTTCTATTGTCAAGTCCGATCCCAGCCCTGCTATTCTAATAGCTATCTTGATAATAATTGGATATCGACGAAAGTGGTAACAGATTACCATTTTTTCTGGTATTTATGGTTTCCATGGTTGTCATCCATGGCAACACAAATTGTCGGTTTGTAAAACTATGATACATCGGATATTCAGTACATGCCTTAACAATCACAATTTTGTCATTAGAATTAAATGCCATTTCCCATATAGTATTGGCAAACGGATACACTAAAAAATGTTTTGATAGACTCATCAATAAAAAGCAAAAAAGTATTATAAGGAAACAGTATTTAACCAACACAATCAAAATACGAAAAGAAATATGCAGCTAGTTTAACATATGGTACAATTTTGGAGAATCTTCAAAATTACTAAAAGAAATGATGTTTATCCGGCCTTTAAAACAAATAATAATGTGAAAAATTATGTAACAATAAAGACAAATTTCGTAGTAATAGTAAATCCTCAATTTACAAATTGGTGATGGTCTGTCATTTCTGACAAAAGGGACTTTTGTCACCCTTTGATATGTTGCCCAGTGCATACTGCGTGTCACGTGAGGTTGGGAGCGCATCTGTAGCTTGTTTTTAACACTTCTTACGCCCTGGTGAATATAAGTGACTACATTTTCCTGATGATGTGCCTGGTTGACATGAAACGTACGTAGAAATAACAATATAACTATTAGCAGACTGAAATAAATAAACAATTAATACTTGCTTAGGTGTTCCATATCTGTTAATACACTCAAATTAATATTCAATTCGTTGGATAGGGATTCGTAGTGGAAGAACTATTCGAGGCTCAGCCGTAATTTGCATGATGCAAGATATAGCATGTTCCAGGCAAGTGCCTAATTATGAATTTATGCGAATTAACACCACGCACAATATAATAGAAAAAGAAAATAAATAAGCAAATATAAAAAAGAAGAAAAAGCAAAAAAAAAATGAAAAAAAAAATTAAAGTGGGAGAGAAAAATATAAAAGAGTAATGCAAAAAAGTATAGAATGAAAACATTAAATTAATAGTACAATTATTTGTAAACTTGCGAACTCGAATGAAAGGCTGCTTGAAATGAAGATGTAGTAAAATAATAAGTACAAAAGCGCTGTCGTGACAGGAGAGGAGGATTAGTAAATATAATGACTGCTTACAAGTCTTATGTAATAAAATAAAATATTTTAAATTTGAGTTTTGTAGAATTCATTAGAAACTAATTTTGTATTTACATTATGTGGTCCAGTAGTAAGCATAAGAAAGTAAAAAAGTACGCGGAGAAAGTAATAAGCGGCACATTAATTACTCATATCTGAGTTGGACGCTGGTATGATTAAAGTGAACCCGAGTAACGACAAAAGAAAGAAGATACAATATTTTATTAATATGTAAAAAAAAGATTGTGGTTTTATGAAACCACGGTAAAAGTGAAACTTTTATTACATCGTCTCAAACTTCTTCGTCTGCGTTTGCATGTCGCGTGACGGTCGGCCAGAGTAGGGGTAAAGTGAAAGGCGCTCCCTTCCACTGCTCGTCAGAGCAGTCGAGGCCAATATGGCGGCGCCTATAGTTCGTATCAGCTGACCGTGTAGTGTATATACTATAGAGTATTCAATCTGTGGGATGGGCGGAATTACCTTATACATGTTGAAAATAAGCGAGTATTGTGTTCAGTATAGTGTAATAGTACCAATATGTATACTACCAGAGTTGAATAAAAATATTACTTGCAAAACTAATCTACTTTTACCATTTCCCATTATCATTCCAATTTTCCAAAAATTATTAGTTTAATGTCTACGATATGAAAAAGGTTTCATAAAACCACACAATCTTTTTTTTTTGATGAGACGATGTAATAAAAGTTTCACTTTAATAAAAATCCCCTTGGTGAAAAATCGACAAATGTTTTTTTTTCAACACGTGTTTATGGGTTTATTAACGTATGAATTAAATGACTGATTCTGCATTTTTCTCAAAAAGTATTGATGCAGCTTATGTGAGAATAAAAGTATAATGCTGACTAATTTTATCAACATATAAAACAGTAGGCTCTGTCTGTACATACAATATTTTTATACGTCCCTGTAATCTATACTCTACCGTTTTGAAGTTTCGTTGTACCCTCGTTGTAGGTATATGTAGTTACGCAAATGATAGGCTGTATATCATGTCGATAATGTCGGTTTATTTTTCTGGGCTCATTTTCGAAACAGCTCGTTTGTAATCAATATGCCGTATTTATATTATGTACATATACCACAAAAACGGTATTGCGATCGGAGTAGCATTGAAATAAAAAGCAGAACCGGGATCGTAAACTAAATAAACGGAAAACGAATTAAATTTTCATCTAGGTCCAACAAAGCTGTCGGCAAATGGTTAGTTGTTAAATAAAACTGATTCTAGAAATATGACCCATTTCAATCATATCAAGTGTTTCTGAAGAAATTTCAATCATGTCGGATTTAATAATCCTTTACAAATGTATTATTTTTAAAACCAAACCTATTTATTGTAGCGCTAACCCCATACCTGTATGTTGAAAATCGTAATATGTATTTGAATGCCTAAGTTTATCTGTAGAGCTAGATCTCGTTGAATTATTCACGTATGATGTAGCTGTCCACGATTCTCAACATAATTATATTTTACTAGTCTTATGTACGATACGAATTGATATTTTTCGGAAATTCTCCAAAAACTCCTAAAATTTTCTTTTGAAAACTTGCATTGTTTTTTGCCAAAAGTATATGATGCAATGGTGTTACGTAAAGGTATTTGCTTAGTTTATAAATAATGACGCATACCGTTACACGTGCACGCTTCTTATATTTGTTTGTGGGCTTTAAGGTACACGCAGATCATTATTTCCTAATGATTCGTAAGCTCACGTCTGTTTCCCAGAAGAGTAGACGGACATCACTGATGTCCACTTGTTACGACCTTTGCGTAATTTCTAACCTTTCCTTTGCCCACATTCACTTTATAGATTTCATTCGTTAATACACCTTTATTCATTGTTATAAATTTATTTATTAATTTATATCAATGAATAAAATATCTAGCACTAACAATCTTTCAACTTGATAGAACTCTATTCCAGGTTACTTAAAAATTTAATGTGAATATCGTAACTCTTTTAATATTAAGTATATTAAAGAATAATAAATATTAAGTATAAAATAAATAATTAAAAAATAAAAATATTTTTTTTATTTTTATTATAAATTTTAAGTATATT
>BGZK01004162.1:0-15899 GCA_005406025.1 Eumeta japonica | reverse complement strand
TCATTTTTACCATTTGTTGTGAAGTCATATATTTTCTGTACTTGAATATTCAAATTCTCATCATGAGTTAATCCAAATTTTATGTATTGAATCTAGTCCTAGTATTAGATCATACTCAAAATTTTCATTTTCAAAGATAAATGCATTTATTTTAGTCTTCTTGTGTAATAATTCTGCATCTAGTGTAATAAAACCTTTAGTTTTACCTCCACTTATTGTTTTTATTGTGTTATAACAGTAATTTGCTTCATATCTGTCACCTGAACTAATTTTGAGTTTATTAAAGATATGCGTGAACCAGGGTCATATAACCCCTTAACTTAATGTATTGTTTAACAACACCGCAATCTCAATTAGTGGAGGGAATTTTAGTTTGGATCTTCATTACTTAGTTCAACTTGTAATATTGAATTAGAATTAAGATTTTATCATTGATTGTCTTCTTTTCATAGCTATACCAGCAAACATTCTCTGGATGAAATCTATTTAATTTTCCTTTATTTTCACAAATCCTGCACGCTGTTTTGTCACCCTCTCTTCATTTTGTTTGTAGTATTTTTTTTTGTGTTGAAGATTTTCTTTGTCTCAATTTTTCTTGTTTGATTTTCTAGTCCTCTTATGCAGTTATATAAGTCATTTACTTCTTGAAGATCTCTCTGTCTATTCTATCCATAATGAAGTTCGGTAGACCAATGGCGATCAAATAAATCAGGGTTTGTGTATCTATTGATTTGTTTATCTCTAGTAAGAGTCTCTCTTTTAAGAGCATATTCCAACATTGATCCTTGTATGTATTTAAAATTCATAGCGTACCTTATTGGTGACCAGCTTTTATCGACAAATGTTTCAATTAAACTTTTCTTCCATACAGCCAATCTGAATCTATAGTATGTTTGATAATCATTGAGGTGTACCAATCGGTACAAGTATCTTCCAAAAGTAATCTTAAAATTTCTACTTTTGCAGGTCTGTATCTATTTGTAAACGTGTACATTCACTTTCGAAAGTATCTAACCATTGTTTAACATTCGTTGTATTTCTTTGAAAATTTCTGTATTGAAAATTCTGTAGCTAATCTTGTCTTATTTTCTGTTTTTCTTGACAACGTTGGTGCCGTTGATGACGACTCATAACTTTGTTCTAATTTTTCAAGTAAAACCCATCAAATTGTAAGTTGTCATCTAAATATGTTGATTTCATTTCCTTGGTTAATGTTATCCAAACCTGTCTCTTGTCATGCCTTTTCTGGAGAGATTTTTTTATTTTGTCGAATATTTCATGCTTTATTATTTCTTTGTGTAAATGCACTGCTTGATACTCTCTAGGCACCACAAAGGTTTGGTTTTGTGTATCCGTAATAGAGGTTATAGCATAAATATTCGTCTTATTATCTTCTGGTTTTGCTTTTACAATAAACTCAAATCGTAATTTCTCCATTTTATAGGTTAACCGTGTGTTTGTTTCTGCACGCGTAATAATTGTCGATTTATAAGATCAGGGGTTCTTCATAAAGCACAACACAATGTGATTCATCTAAAACAGAGATTTATTTATGAAATACAAATCAGTTTCACATGAAATATAACAATTGAAAAAGAAAAATAATAAAAAGGTGGTTACCTAAAACAGAGAATCGACAATTAAATGTTCATGCCTTACTCATCTTATTACAAAACTTCAATCGTCTTTTGCACAATAGACTTAGGTAAATTCACAACGATAACTTTTATACAACACTTAATTTTTAAAGAAAGAAAAAACCACGTTTATTTTACTAATCATAATTCGGTCTTGTTTCT
Organism: Eumeta japonica; assembly: GCA_005406025.1. Lineage (NCBI taxonomy): Eukaryota > Metazoa > Arthropoda > Insecta > Lepidoptera > Psychidae > Eumeta > Eumeta japonica. Next base: position 14,100 of record BGZK01004162.1, on the reverse strand, counting down.
TTTCTCTTACTCGTGGCTCCCTCTTGTCAATGTCATTGTCATTGTCAACGTCATTATCAACATCACAAAGCTTTCATATTTATTACGACTAAACGATACTAAGAAAAATCCTTGGTCCCTTAATTTCCTTGCCTTGACAAAACCTTTGTGAAAAGTGTTTACAACTATTCAACCAAGCAATTAAATCAAGTCACTCTACCTACATATACACACACAGACGAATCGAGAACTTCCTTCTCGGGATATTATAAAATTACCCAAAACTATAAGTTCATTCACCCCGCAGAAAATGTAACTAAACAAAAGATAACTTGAAATTACTTTCCATTAGCTATTTTGGTTAGAATAGTAAAATTAATAGCGATACTGGCTAACTTGGCTGCAATATCAAAATGAGCTAGCACGACCAGTGAAATACCACAGTTTCACAGAATATGGACGTGAGCCAGCAGCTTCCGCTGTTTCGTTTCGTCCACTGTGTAAGAGTTCCAGTGACCCATTTCTCATGTCCCCTTCCATTAATCCAAAACCCGTCCATTAGATATCCTACTCCTTCCCATGAAGCCGACAACGCTCTGGTCTTCTACAGATTTCAAGTGTTCCATGGCTGTGATAATCACTCTGATGCCTTGCTTGCTCGTTTACCCTTGACAATGTTATAAACCATAATTTTTTTAAATAAGAATGTTATTTAAAAAAAGTATAATAAACATATATTGTACCTTATGACATAATTTTATGAAACAAATATAGTTATCATACTAGAAGGTTCGTTTATATTATGTAATAGTAAACAAAATATGGCTTATAAACGAATTATAAAGTAAGAATGTCGCACAGGAAAGAAATAATTATTTTTCTGTTCATAAGACTGTCAAAGTAACGTGTTTTGTTTGTATTTGCAAAGATCCCCGGGCGATACAGTTCTTTACCATACTTTGGTAAGCATCTCAGGCCGGCTTGAAACTTCGGTGCAGCATGTGATCGAGGAACTACGAAGTTTACCGCTCGATCCCGAATCGATTGCGCTACTACACAGCGTTCACGAGAAACCAACGGTCGGTCACATGCGGGTATTGATACTCGCCAGCACCAGAAGAGGGATCCCACCCAAAGTACTGGCTGAGGCGTATCAATATTACCCGGACTTGCACGGCCTTTGTGCTTCGTATACAGCGGAATGGGCTCGCAGTGGGCTACCATGGGCGCTGAACTATTACGCTTACCTATTTTGCAGCTGCTATTGAAAGGTCGGTTCTCATTCTTCAAGGTCTAAATATATAAAATCAATATGTATATTAACAAAACATGTGTTTATTTCAAGATGTCGTCAGGTTCTAGAGCCACGAGGTGTTGACTTAATGAGGATTCTTACCGATCCAGACCCCAGCATATTTGATAACATTCTTCATTCGTTCGTTGGTATCGCCGCCTGTACAAATAGGCCTTACAGATGTATTGCGAGAGCTTGATTGAAACCTGATTATATTATCGGTAATAATTAGCGCATTGGTTTCATATACAATAAATTAAATAATACAATGTATATCAATGCAACAAATAATTTGCAGGTCACAGTGTCGGAGAACTTGGCTGTGCGTACGCTGATGAAATTTTACCCTAGAAGAAACAATCCTGCAGCATACAGTCGGGGACTCGTATCTGTGGAAACGCCGTTTGTGCGCGGCGCGATGGCAGCCGTAGGGCTCGGCCAGAAAGCGGCACGTATTTACCATGTTAATATTTTACTACCGTGCTATACATTTTCTTGCTAAACTTCTGATTCTAGGTGGTGAGATCTCTGCCCGCCTGATGTGGCCATTGCGTGTCACAACAGTTCGGATTCATGCACTATATCTGGGCCCGCAGAATCATTGCGCTTTCGTCTCCGACTTGCGTGCTCGTGGTATATTCGCCAAAGAAGTTCCTGTTCGAATATCGCTTATCACTCTAATATATCGCAGCAGCAGGTTTGTATGGAACAAAGAAAGGTTATGCTAAACATCAAAATTCCACTTAAAATTTAATTCTAAACACATTTACCATTACAGGTCCGGCTCTGCTTCAGCACTTATCCGCTATAATTACCGAGCCTAAACGTCGCAGCGAGCGGTGGTTATCAACATCGGTTCCACAAGATAACTGGAGTAAACCTGCAGCTATTTTCCTCGGCCGAATATCACACCAATAACCTTCTAGTATGTCTTTTAAGTGATTAAGTATTGTTGTATATCATGTTCAAGAGTTATAATTATCTTATTTTTTCTAGCGACCGGTATTATTCGAAGAAACGGCGCGCTTATTACCACGGGACGCTATGTTAGTAGAAATTGCACCTCACGGGTTGTTGCAGGCCATTTTGCGCCGATCAATGCCTAGTACCTGCATCAATATTCCGCTGACACGACGTGCCCATTCCGAACCCATCACTTTCTTATTAGAAGCTATAGGAAAGTTAGTAATATCAAGTTTTTCTTTGAAAACATTTATTTCGTTTACAGACTTTACATCATTTACTTTAAAAACATAAAAGAATGTTCTTGCTTCAATATTGTATGGATATGAATCGAATCAGTGAAAATCTGATATTATATCAATTTTATTAAACAGTATTCTTTTTATATCACGAATATAACATGTTTGCTGATGTTAGTAACAAATTTGTATCTAATAGTGTCAAAGTCGTATCTCCTCAAACGTGGGGTACTTACTTACATCCTTTGTGTTTTCAGAATCTACATCGGCGGACATCAGCCCCGGTTGGCGGTGCTGTACCCGGCCGTCGAATTCCCGTTTCGACGGGCACGCCTTTGTTGTCACATCTGATGGAGTGGATGCACGACGGGTTTGGTACGTAATAATACAGAAACGCTCGTCTGCGAACGTCGTACGATTGGGAATCAAAAGCCAAGTGTTGACTCTTATCCGACACGATAAAAGTAGATCCCACATTTTTGCTAAGCTTAGAGAAGTGTAACCAAATATATGATACCGTTTCGTTTTTAGGCATAAATAAAACAAATATTAAAATCAAAATATTTTAATGGTAATTGTAAACAATCGTATATTTGCATGTTACATGGTAACTATTTATTACTTATGAGTACTATAATTTCACAAAACATAATTAACATAAATGTGTCTAATAATAGCATAGGTACGCCAAATATGGGACAGTATAAAACTATGAAAATCGACCTAAACCCTATGAGCATCTTTAGGAACTTTGGTCAAATACTAAAAGGAACTTCAATTATTTGCAATAATCACAAATCAAATATCGAACTCTGCATCAACGCAATCATAATGTGCCCATAGGCCGCACATGAGGCATTTAATCCAGGTTACCCCTTGGTATCAGAAGAAAACAACATATAGCAAAAAATAGACTCCGCATCCGAGTTTAGAGCTGCATATCCTATCAAGGCATCGCTTTCACTGTCTATGTCGAACAATAGATGTACCATCTCATCATCAACTGAATTTGATGGATTGCTCTTTCTTTCTATTGTTTGTGTTTCTGTTTTCGTTCTGTTTCTTGTTCTTTGCTTTTCAATTTATTCTCTTTTTCTTTTTTCTTATTACATTTTTTGAGATAAAAATTTAAAATATTATGGAGGTATTTCATTTTTATTAACTCTAAAAATCTTAATGAATAAATAAAAAACTCTTATAAAATTTTATAAAGTAATCGTGTTTAGTGCACATGTAATAAGAGCTCCAAGAAGCGAAAAATTTATTGGTCAATTATTTAAATTATTTAAGACCGAAAAAATTAGTTAATTACCAATTGTATAACTTTTTGACAAATCGACTTAGACTTTTATCGAGTGGAACTGTATTCCTTCAAGTGTCCACATTGTCTATATTCAATTTTATTTTTAAATTTATATTTAATACTATAAAAATATTTTGTGTGGTATACTCATTAGCGATGGGGCGCTCCCGCTGTAACGGCCGCGCGGAAGCGTATATTCAGCGTTAAATTGAAGTTATAAACAATGGAGATAGAGTTCCGGAAATTGAGACTTTCCGGGAATGGAAGTTGGAAATTTCTTCTCCTCTAAGATTTTTTTTAAGTTTACGATATATCTTAAAATTTTGTGAGTCATTGCCAAAAGACGGAAGTCCCTTTTTTATGTTTTTTGTTTACAATTAGCAATACAATAGCAATTTTTTTTTGCGGAACAAAAAAACACTTTTTTTTCAGAATTGCATCTTGAACCGAATAGGCTATCTCTCATATTTTTAAAAGACATTTAACTATTTTTCACAAAAAATTGGCTGATACAGTACTAAATAGATCATTCTTCTTCCAGGCCTTTAGCCAAATACACGCCTGCAATCCGTATTTGGTCATACGAGCGTAAATTTGTAATATCCCTTCACGACGAAGAATATCAACATCTAGTCGATCGCCGCGTTTATGGTGAGTAAGAACTCTCCCATTGGTTGAGCATCGCCGCATATAGAAGAGATGTAGTAGGAGATGCTTTAATTTGGTGATAGGCGTACCGCGTTTCTCGGCGGCGGGTCTGCTCCTGTTGTGTGGGAGACGTACGCCATGGCGAAGCTCGGGACGAGTTCGCTGTGGAGTTCCACAGGGTGAAGTTGGTGGGGACGAGCCGCAAGTCCACGAAGACCGCCGTTGCGACTGTACGTCGCCATTCAGCGCGGCTGCGGATATTTTGAGGTCGGTATATGGATACAGAATAGTACATCGATATTTTTCCTATCTAACTTCGAGTAATTGTAGAAATAACCAAGATACTAATAATGGACTATAAATATTGAGCTGTGACGTCATTATTGAATATTGCCATATAAATGTAATCTGCATTCTACAAGAAATTATTTTAACAAATTCTGTTGCGACTCATAGAGTTAGTTTTAAACAATTTAAATTTTAATTTCGATTTTCATTATGACATTATTCGACCTAAAAATTCACGGTCTAATATTATTTTCACTTTTATACTATAAGAGGCTTTTGTGAACTAGAAAGGGATTTATAATTCTATATATAGACTAACTCCCGCCCGCAGCTCCGCCTGCGATGGATATAGAATAAATTTATTCATCTAATATATCGACCGATTACAATCTTAATCATGATTCAGATCGTTATCTCGTTCTGGATTCTGTTCCCGGTCCTGCTCTCAACGCTAATTTATCTCAGCCTCGATTCCAATCACGGTCCAGCTTTTGATTCCGAACACCGTTTTGGTCTAAGTAGACTCCGATTCCAATTTCGCTCTAGATCCCAGTCCACTTTCAATTCTAATTTTAGTACTGTTCCTTAATGTGATTCCAATCATGACCTTTCTTCCATTCTTGATTTTGATCTCTTCCGGTTGCAACTGTTAATTCTTGCTCCCCGTCTTGTTCTTGATTTTGATACTGGTAACGGCGCTCCGATTTTGACGGAAAATGTGAGTATAAAAAGAAATTTATGCATACTGTAGCTTTCTATGTGTGGAAGAATTTTTAAAAACTATAATAGTACAACAATGGAAATAACGCCAAAGCGAAATTTTAATACTTTATTTTACTCAGAGAACATCTTATTCATGAAGAAATCTATAGACATTTGATAGTTTTAGTTTTCAGAAATCTTCCCTTTTGCTATCACAAGATGTCGCCAGTTTCACAATGAAACTGTGTAGGGCCATGCTGTGGTTAATTTGGCTACAGCACGAAAACGGGGCGGCTCGATCAGCGAAATAAACATTCTCATAGAATACGAACACCAAGTAACAGCTTCCGACGTCATATGGTGACGTAGACTTATTTGTAAAGCTAAGAATATTTGATCTGAAATAAGGATTTCATAACTTATAGGCAACGCGCCGATAATAAAATAAAACAGAGTTGTGTTTTTTCTGACTTCAATTACTGATATTGTGATTTCTTACTGAAGACACCTATATCAAATTTTAAAATACCTTGTAGCACTCGAGAATCAATAATCTTCCTCCTTTAGTGATAAGACATTCGGAATCGGATCAGTAGTTCCATAGACTGCCCCCTACATAAAAATTTATAAACTTAATTTTTTACAATCTTGATATAACTAAATTACAACTAAATGATTTTTTAATTTTACACTAAATAACAACAGCATAAATGACAGATTTACATATTCTATGAATCATGGAATACATAACAGATGTACATCTTTACTGTAAAGCATGCACTAACTGGTTTGATATTCCTAGAAGTATCAGAAAGAAATGTATATCGTCCCAGTGAGTATTCAACTATCCATTATCCAACCTATGATTTGAAAAAGCATGAGTGTAGACTAAAATAGGTGGGCTGCTTGTCCAATCTTCTATACGCCAACGACAGTACGCCGTAGGCGTACGAATTGCAGGCGATGGTTTAAAATACATTATTGTGTCAGAAAAAGCGGTATGAAAATAAACGTTAGCAAGACAAAAGTCATGATGTTTGAAAGATGCAAAACGTGACCGAATGCGACATGTGTATATTTATAGGAGGTTATAAACTTGTAAAATTTAAATAGTATGTCTACTTTGTCTACTTGAGTAGTCTGTTTGTGTGCCGTTAAATATATTAGAGATAAGCAGAAAGTAGAGCAAATGCGCAGGATATAAAGTGAATGACGCATTATAGATTGTGAATAGTAAAAGTGTCTCTCGAGACTGGATAAGCGCATTGATTGCGTGCGGCAACAGTGGAAAAAATGGAAGAGCGTGGAACGTGTGGAGTATCTTTGCAGAGTACTTAAATACAGAAATACTGATGTTAGATAACAGTGTGGATTGAAAAAAAATGTGATAAGTAGAATAGAAACAGGAATATTGCAGTGGTTTAGCCATCTAAAAGCATAAATAAAAGTGTACTGGCAATGCGATATAGCGAATAGGCTAGATGAAAGTTCGGCAAGGGTTACCGTGGAAAATCTTATGTAAGCCAAATTGGTGGCAGATTCAAAAAGGACTAAACTTTAATCATCCGAAACCGAAACCGACGAGCTTATACAAAACGATTGATGAATGTCAGTTGAGCAAAAATGTGTCGCCTTTGCCTACCCTTTTGGTATTTACCAAATTCAATATACTCACTTATACATTTAATATAATTTTGCTCATTTGGGCGTGAATATATTAAAGAGAATGTTTGTAACTAGTGTATGTTTGAACCATTTAAGGTCAAAACGAGAATTCGTTGTTAGCTTGTGGAGTTATCACGAAAAGAAATATACCTGTGGTCACTGCAAATGAGACATCTACTGATCTCGTCGATGACAAGGTGCTGCAGTTGAACGCAAATGATATATATCGATTACTAGAAGAACGTGGCTATTCCTTAAGGTAAGAATACCTTTTTGGTAGCATTGTATACGAGAAATTACAAGATGTTGCAAAAATACCACATCTTTACTTGAATATACAACTATGATGTATTGTTAACTATTAATTTTCAGTACTTACAGTAGATTATGATATTTCTTTTATTTTTAAGGAATCGTCAACAAACTAAATATACAATTTAATAAGAACATATAAATATTAAAAACAAAGTTCCATTTCAGAAATAAATTCCGAACTGTAGCACGAGCGAATATAGAAATGAACAAAGCTGAGCTCGTGTGGAACACAGACTGGATGACCTTCCTCGACGGCGTTCTGCAGCTGCATTGCTGCAGCGGCCGCACGACGGAGTATCGCGGCCGGTGTCGTTGTTGTTCCTCGGGATAAATCCTGAAGCATACAGTAAACCTGATGTTGTACGCGCACAACTGAGCCGCATCAATTTACATGCAGAGGCATCACCCTCAAGGAGGTCCCTAGAGGACCGACCGTGGCTGGCCATCACCGACCTCACCTTGAACTCGTTAGTCTTCATGCCGCACTTCCCCAATCATGAAATGAATGTTAGTAAAAAGCTTGCATTAGACAAATATAGATTAAAGTTGGGCTTGGTCAGAATGACATTAAATTCTATGTCCACAGGTAGAGGAAGCAATTCACATGCAATTGCAAATTGTAGCAGACAATATCGAAAATGTGACCATTGTACAACAGGACGATAACACTTTCTTACTCCAGGAGCACATCGAAAGGCCATTCAAAATTTGAGAGCTGTCAGGTGTTCGCAGCGCTTCGACTTCGTGCCTGCTGCTAGAAAAAATATTGGTCCATATTTGTTGCTCGTTCAAGAACTCAACTCACAAGTATTGAATGCGTTACCAGCCGGTTCGTTCGCTCTGGGTATCAATTCTAACAATGTGCGTGTCGATTGGGAGAAGTCAGACTGTGCATTGGTTTCGTGTGCTCGCACGACTGTTGGGGAGATCCAATTGGTAAGACGACGGGAGTCACTGGAGCACCCATCAAAGGTTCTACGGGTATCATTTGACGAATGCATGAGAATATTAAAAAACGACATCGGGTCAGAGCGTTTAAAAAGACCCCTAATCGTTAGTGAGTTGTCTGCCAGCGAGAAATTACCAGGTGAGTGTTTGGTAGTTCATTACGTCTAACAGTATCTTGCCACTTTATTGGATATCTCTTCGATTAGATAGATTAATTTGTTTTAATCAAATCAGTAGTATGTTTAAAACAGACTTGTACAAATTTGTTTTAAATTTTCCTTCAATTTACAGAACTGGTGAAAGTGTCAACCCGTCGTGACGTGTGTGTTTGTCTGACGGACTACCAGAGTCTGTCCGAATCGAGTATCATAATGCAGTCACGAAAACAATTGAAAATAAATATTTTAAAGACGTTAGTAATGTTATGCAATGAATTTATTTTATTAGAATTCGAACTAATTTCTTTTTATATTTTTCACACATGTTACGACGAAACTCTTTTATAATCCATATAATTAATAGAAATAAGGATAGTTTATCTCCACGATATCTAAACAAGAATATGGAATTTTACAGTTAAATTTGTTGTCATCACAGAGGTCTTGACTTGAATTTGTTTCTTTTTATGATTTAATATATCGGTGGTAGTTTATTTTCAAGGTAGTTGTATTTAGCGCCATAGAGTATTTGTTTCTTTTTTTTATTTTGAACAGTTGAATGTGATTGAGAGTCAAATATCCATTATATTTATCTAGTTAAATATTATAGATAAATAAAATTATTAAAAAATATTAAATAAATAGTAAATTATAAAAATGAAACGAAAAGTTTCTTTAATTTTCAAATTCATTTTTGACGGTTACACAGTAACCGCTGGTTGCCAATCACCGTATTAAATAAATATAATGGAGCACTGCGATTTAAAATCAGTGGAGGATGCAAAATTTCATTTCTTAACACAATTAAAACTAATTAAGTAAATAGAGAAAGAATAATGTTTGACATTCAATCATTACAGATGATTAAAGCTAGAACTAGAGATGCTCTGTGGCATTCGAATGTCAGGAAACAAATATACATACGTATAACAAGCATAAGTTGAGGCGATACTGAATGTTTATTAGCTCTATTGTCTCATAATTCAAAAATGAAGGGAAGCTAAATTTTTGATGAAATCTTGAGTATGTGCGATATTATACCAATCAGGTTGTGTTATGAAATAGTAAAAGGCATATTAAATAGAACTTACATCCAAACATTTCTGTCATAAAAAGAGTGAACACTTCGTTCTTAGATTGTTAGGTTTTCAAGTAAAGAGTACTTTAAGAATATTATAAAAACGTTTATAATAGCATATTGATAGTAAAATTGGTAAAATTATTAATTAGTGACACCAAATATTTCATAAAGCCCTCAATAAAGGACAAATTACTGTGTTATTTTTATTGTTTTAGGATGAGACCAAACGAACGTAATTTTTTGAGTCGTGAGTCGCAGAATTTCGGTCGCAGAAATTCTACTGCATTCAGTTTCATAGAAAAGCAGACTCATTTTATAGCACTTTTCTATGAAACCGAATGAGCACAATTTGTGCAACCGAAATTCTGTGACTCACGAGTCGCAAAATTACTTTCGTTTGGTCTCACCCTAAAAATAAAGAAAATATTTTATAATCATATTGCAATCCAAGGTTCTCAATTATTTTTTAAGACCTAATCCCATGACGCTTAGATGCAATAGATCGCCTTCGGGTCGGAGTTACTGATAATTTAAGAATCACGATCTAAAAACGTTTTATATTACACTGCGGAAACATAATACTTAGATGAAATAAATAAACAAAACAAACGATCGACTGATTAAACAAACGACGCGATACGATAACTCTTAGAGGAATCTTTTTTTAAGCCTAGCTTATTTTAGACCCAATTTAAAATAAGCTAGGCTTAAAAAATCATCTCAGATAGATTTTAAGCATGTTGTTTATAAGTGAATACAAGAACTAAAAGCTGATAACGTAATAAAGAATATTCAAAACTGTTCCGATTGAGGCTTCTGACAAGTGGTCCAGTAAGGTAATAAGCAAACACCATTTGTAGGAAATGTGGGGCGGCGTGTACTTAGTGCCGCCGCGAGTGACCAGCGCGGCGACGAATGGCGAGTGCAACCTGAAACTGCGCGGCGTTGGCGCCGAGCTCAAGTGGCGCGCCGAGCCGCCGAGTGCATCGCGCGGCCCGCCGGTGCACGTAAGTCCGTCGATGCGTCACGTCCGAGCGGCACCCAGTGAGCCGACTGACGTCTCGCTGTCGGTGCACGTGCACTTCGCGGCGGCGGGCGAGTACGACGCGTCCGTGGCGACGGGCCGCGCCCCGGCCTACGACGCGGCGGCGGCGCCCCACGACTACGGCCTCGGCTTCAGCGGCGTTACGGGAAGGTCAGTGCTGCCTCACTGTAATGTCGTAATTGTTTTTTACGCTTTATATTATCTTAGCTGATATCATTGTATGTATGTATGTAGTAGAATCTTCTAATTCTATTTTCAGCCCCTACTAATAGTATAGTCTATAAGTGAATTTTCTACGAAAAATAGTTCTAATTGTCTTAAATATATGAACGATATCTCATTCAATTCAGAATGTGATACTGTAAAAGTCATATTCTTTGTTTTTTCTGTAAACGAAACCGTAAAATGTTATAAACAAAAACTACAAAAAGACACCTCCCGGTTTTTAATATAACTCTGTGAACTTTGGAAGTTAGCGAAAATTGAATTGAAAATTTCGCTTGCCTGCGATATGGGTTACATGCAGTATGCAACCCACCGCTGACCTTCGAATCTGCTCTTCCAGTACGAATCCCTATCCGACTAATGAAGTATGGATTCGAGGGGATTGTATTTTTGTAATCATAATTGACTCTTCTCAATTTAGTAACAAAAAGAAATATTTTAATTCTTTCTCAACTTTCACGAATTTAAACATGGAGAGAAACACGACCATGATAAAATTCTGGATACTATCGCCTTACAGAGCTTAAATGAGGCGTTTCTCTTCCAAAAGCGCTTTGAAGATGAGCAGTGCAGTCTTGCGGAGACAGTGAACTTTAAAATCATAAAAAATCAACGCCCTAAAAGTTTTCGCGTCAATTCCATTTTCGTTACGGACGACGAACTTCAAACTTGTGTTAAAACAATTGACTCGCAATTTCCCGTCAAAAAATATTTTAACAATGACTGAGTTTATTATGTTTTAAAAATTATAACATTCGAAATTAAAACATTTATGAACGGCCATTGTGGGTGCAGAACTATCAGTGTGCTCTATGTATATCGAAAGAAAAGCATGTTTAAAAGAAATAACAACTTGTTTTAATGAACTATAAAGTAGTAAATATAATATGATTCAAAGGATTTCAAAAGCACGCTTTATCCAGCTTAAAAATAATAAACAAATCATGTGTTGTAAAATACCGCAAATATAGGTAAAAAGTGTGGTGTTTAATTTAGTGTCTTTTCACTTCCATTTTTATTACTGGATAGATAAATAGCGAAAAAATTTGAAAACTTATGAACCCACGCTTTCTCATTTCATTTAATATCATATTTTATAAATTATTATTTTATTTTTTATTTTGCGAAGGTAATGAGTTTTTCGATTATTTAAATTATATTTTATTTATTTATTGTGCATTTCTTATTTCAGCGGAGAGCGCGTCATGGGCGTGTCGCCGGGGGCGCTGCGCGCGCCGGTGGCGCCCGACGCGGCGCTGCTGTGGCCGGTGCCGGCGCACTGGAGTCTCGCGGACGCGGCCGCCGCGCCCCCGGCCTACGCGGCGGTGTACTACTGCGTGGCGATACGGAATAACGTCCGGGGCGGCACGGTGTGGTTGGTCCACGACGCCACGAGCGCGTTGGGCCAGGCCGCCATCGCCATCGGCTTGTCTCTCGACTGTACTATATTCGCTGTGGTACGAACTCGCGGAGAGAAGCGATTCTTGAGCTCCTTATTCACAGAATTGCCACGAAAGTGGATAACATAATTTTATCAATCATTACCGAAGTACCTTTAACTGGATGAGGTTTATTTAGGAAATATTCACTTAGACAACATAAAGTGACCAAAAACAATGTAATAAATTTTCTCAATAGATTCCCATTTACATTCTAATCCTTGTCCCGATTCCGTTCCCCGTTCCGACGCCGCGCTTCACTGCTCTGTAGATATACTAGCTGATGCTCACGGATCCGATCCCGAGGACATATAATTAATTCCTCATTTTCTATATCGAGCAGCCTTGGTATCATTGATACCATTCCCAATACAGTTATAAGTTCCGATTTCAACCGCGTACGCACCGTGTGACCGGCCAGTGAGCCAGTTCGAAGTCTGGCCGAGCATTTATAAGGATTGTGTCTATGTTATTGATAAATACATTCTCAATTAATTATATATTTTTGTTATACTTAGGTAACGTTGTTCTAAAAAGAAGAATATTTGCGAAATCATGCATGACCAATAATCCGTATTGTATACTATAATATATATTATACGCACATAAGATATGCTAATTTACATCTATATTCGTTCAGCAGTATATCCCTAATTGAGTTACAAGTGACCAAATATCGTCACACAGTACCACATTTTTGATATTAAACAATAGAGTATAGTACCTATAAAAAACGTATTGTAATAATCCTTTATTTTTTTTAACCGTTAATATTATTCATATAGCCCGGTTGTTGTCGACACTCCCTCTCGCTTTTACTCTACCTCACTCCCTCACACCATATTTCTTTTCCCTCTCCCTTGCAGTTTTCGTCGCGATTGACCGGGACACACTCTGACACCGTTCCTTCTGTGAGTGAAGCAAATATGCATGGTCGAAAAAACTAAAAATCTTTATATTTATACGGAGAGTTACATAAATAAATTAAGGTTGGGGACAAGGTTTTTTCGTATTTAATATACAAATTCAAGATAATTTTTCATCATATTCTATTTATATTTAATTAGAAAAAAATATATGTCATTTTGTTCAAAAAATTATAGTCATTTTGTAGGTAGTGACGTGATTCGATTTCTGTAGAATTTTTGGGACTTCTGATCGAAAAACTACTTTTTTCTGATCGAAAAACCTAATCTTCCATAACCTAACCTTGCATTACCTAAAGAATTCTGAAAAGATCAAAACAGGTAAAAATCTGGATGTGCAAGATTAAGGCTATATGGCTATATGCATCCAGCATCCCTTCTCTTTCTAACCAAAATCGCTCAATATTTGCTGAGTGGCTAAAGATGTGTGTGGTCTGACATTATCATGATGGAAAACCACACCTTTTCTGTTTATTTATTCCAGCCATTTTTCTCCACTTCTTGCTTGAAACTCATCAACTGTTGACAGTAGACATTTGAATTGATAGTTTTGCTCCTCAGTGAGAGATCATATCGAATAATGGTCTTCAAATCCCACCACACACATCACATTAACTTATTGCCAGTTAATCTGGGTGTCGCTATAGTCTGTGCAGCTTGCTTTCCTTTTGACCATGATCTTTTTTGCACATCCTTGTTATAGGTCATTCTTTATCATTAGTGATCAATCTTTTCAAAAGGCTCAATAGAGAATTGCAAATGAATACATGATTCATTGGATTTCTTTCAGTGAGCTCGTGTGAGATCCAGGTACCCAGCTTTTCTGTACAACTATTTTTTTTTCAAACGGGTCAAATGTGTTTTGTAGTCAATTCCTAGCTC
>BGZK01004161.1:0-15900 GCA_005406025.1 Eumeta japonica | reverse complement strand
CTCTAGAAGTCGAAACGATAATCTATACATATTACAGAAAAAAGAACAGCAGAATCGGGTGTGTCTGTACATTGAAGCTATGTATGAAACGGAGAGAGGGGACAATGAGAGAGAGGTAATGTGAGAGTAAACAAAGATTTTAAATTTTTTGTCTGTTTATTTGTGCACATTTCTGAAAGTGCTGAATGGATTTTAATGCAGTTTTGACGGGTAGACGGAGCTTGGCTTACAGCAGAATATAGTCACTATTTCATTTAAATCGGCTGTCAGGCAAAAGTTATTCTCTTGGGATACTAGGGTTGCATGAAGTATAATAGTATATTGTGTGACTAGGGATGAAACAAAACGATTTCAGGCCCGAGTGAAGTTGGCTGCCCGAGCGGAGCAATTATAAAGGCATGAAATAAACAAAAGATACTCTGGCATATTGAAAATAAATCTGCAACTTCGTTCAGCGGGCAGAAAAATGATCAATTCCTGCCCGGCGACGGTCGCATTGATCTGAAATTGACTAGTTTCTGTCGGCTCAACAGGCATGAAACTAGGCATTTTCAATGTAGGCGATATGAAAAAATTCTTGTAATTGTACACAGAAAGTTACCTATCCTGAACTAATACAGCTTATATTTTATTTTAATACTATTCTTTCTCCTAGCTTCATTTGAAAGCGGGATGAGGAATAGAATCGAGAGCCGGGACCGAGACCAAAATTGAGAACGGGACCGGAGTCGAATCAAGATTAGTATCCAGAGCGTTATCGAGACCGAAATCAAGAACAGCGTCGGCACCGAGTTAAAGGCGGGAACGGGATTGGGGTTGACAACGAGCTCTTTGCATATAAAAGATTAAGGAACATATTTTAAGTCCGCGTGGACGACTGGCCGCGGGAGGAAAGCTTGTTTCAATATAAGTGAATATATACCGAAATGAGTATCTAAACATATATAACCATATCGTTAAATAATGGGAATATAAACAATTCTTTAATTTTCAGTTTCTATTCATTATATTACCACATTTGTTAATCACATTATCGGGGCGCTTAAACAGATCGACGCAAGCGTTAAACGAACGCCAAGTGCCAAGACGAGACAAGTCATGGGGCGACCTCTCGGGGACATATAATATACTTCTTCCATACAAAACGCTATCACATACACAGCGTGTCCTTAGAAAATTGGGCCAAAGTAATGAAAAAATTAAAAAACAATACTAATAACATATTTAAAGATTACGACCGCGAAATCGTCATCAACAAACAAGTAGCCGACGACCCGTTTATAACTTATTTACACGAAGAAAGCGATACGGGTGACAACGACTTCGCCGACGACAACGCGGCGAGGAAAACGAACCGAGCGTTATTAAATCATTATTTAATTCCAATATATAAATGTATTAAAACGACACATTTGTCACATTTTTAGATAATATAGAACCGTTATGATTTCGACAGTTGCATTTCGAACGTATAAAGTTTTTGTCTATGCCTATAAAATTTGCTTAGTATAATATCGCTGTTGGAAGTTGAAATGTGAGAAACGATTTGCAAATGAAATGACAAACAAATTTAATTCCACACGTGATTTTTTTACATGAATAGATATTTTATGCATGCATGTACATATGTTTAAAAAACCAACATCGTGTCGAAGTTTGACTGTTTACCACTTCATCATAAAGTCGCGTACGGACGAAATTGCAACAGTGACAAATGTTGGTTTCGAAAATGGACAAACGTTATCGTGCGGAGACTCGTATCCGGCAGAGGGAAGTTGTATGGCGCGTATTATTAAAAATCACCGAAATCATCATACAGTAAAAATGTTGTAGCTTAAACTTAATATACCATTGACTTATTTTAGGCAGCCAATGGTCTATTTAGTTCTAACCTACAACGTCTAAGCGAAATCGAAGTTTATAGGACGTACGCGTTAAATGACCGTCAAATGACAGCAGATGCACCAACGAAGTCGTTATACTGAAGTAATAGCCGGGCGAATCCGCGTTATTCATTTGTAGTAGGCGCTCCAATCAGGTATAAATATTAAATACCTAATAATAGATACTGTCCGCGCTAAATCCGTGCGGACAGTTTGCCAACTGGAAGTTCGATTTTATATTTATTTAAAATTTTGTTTTACCTTAGCAATGGTCCTATAGTATTTCATTTAATTTTTAATCTTTAGCAAATCTTTAAAATAATTTATAGTAAAAATAAAGTTTCTGTCTTAAGTATTGATTACTTACTATACATGTAAATCAAATTTCACATTACAATTTGGCACGATTGGTACGACTTCTAGTTAATTGCTAATTTTTATGTTTTGTGTAACGAAACATTATTTTTTGATGGACGACAACAGTTGAGCACCTTCAGACATATTTATCAAATTATTGACAAACGATTTTTTTTTTAAGATTCTAAAGTATAACGGAAAAAGAAACCCTATAGAAACAATTCTATGTCCGTTTGTCTTTTTATCACGAACCCGTGGAGGGTTAAATTGACACTAAAAGCAAATTATGTTTCCGTTCCCTTGAAGCTGCAATAAAATCAAGCTCCTAAGTCAATGTAATCACAAAATACGGTCATTTATGTCTTATGTTTTGAAATTTTTATGTAAATGAAAACCTACAGAATACTTCCCACTTACCTAGGATCATGAAATTTGTCAAGAAGGAAAGTTTCACAATACAACTAAAAGGAAAAAATATGCAAATCAATAATTTATAGATATCACATGAAAAAAATTATTGCAAACTTACACTTGTAATCGGAGTATGGGCAGCATTGTATAGACCAATATATGGAAGAACATTTTCAAACTTCGCGGTTTTAAAATCTAAAGACTTTCCAAAATTCGGATTAATTTAAGAAAATATTTATTTTTTCGGTAAATATCGGAATTCCTGGAACCAATAACAGACAACATCATCGAGTCTTGATGGACGAAATATTTACATACACAATTAAGTTTGTACGGAATCCGCAGGGTGCGACTCCTATTCGCACTTGTTCGACTTTTTTATTTAGCCCTATGAATTAGTTCTAACGACCATTTCGCATATCTGTCATTGTGATTCAAGAATTAAACACGCCGTGTGCCTGTTTACCCATATTATTGAGGCACACAAATTTTGTACCCATGTTTCATCGTCGGGTTTTCCTAATCCCGTCATTGGGGCCGATACCTTCCCACGACTTTATTTTATTTAAGATTCAGGTAATGATTCACGAGATCCATAAGAGTCGATAAAACGTAAGGAATTGATATCAGCTATCTCTATGATCAAAACACTGGAGAATGTAAGTGGCTGTAACGCAAAAACCATGCCATTGCCTTTTTTGTAATAGAAGTATAGTATAAATAGATACCCTTGTAATAAAACTATGTAAATAAAATATTGTGTTATTTGATTATTAAAAAAATATTATAGCGATTGTCATGAAACAAATACCAAAATGAAAATTCTACAACTATTAGTACTATGCGTGCCCGTTGACATCCTTTAATTCGAACACCTGTTATGTTTCAAGTTAGAGAAATTCCATTGAATGTTAATACATTCTTAAATAATTTTTGATATCTTGTCTATGATATAGAAACAAAGGTGGAATTCTATTACGCCATAGACAACTGTATAGAACACTCATGTGTAAATAAACAATTAAGGAGTAGAGTGCAGGTAAAACACCTTGTCAATATGCAATAAATTAACCAAGTTACGACCTGTGCACGAAGCATATAAGGTTTTGAATCACTTATTTATCTACTTAATATAATCATTATGCCTCCTACGTATTGTTTTGTTTCCTTTTAGTTAACAATGAATGTACAAGGGGCATTCAGTATAAAGTGAGAACGAAATATAGTTTTTAATACCAAAAAAAGTAAATACTGGCTGGTAAAGCTGAAATATGGATTATATTTTATAAAAGGATATAATTTGAACATCATTTGTTTCTTAAAAATGGAAGTCTTTTGTTTGTAGTCTATCGCAACGTGTTAAGCGAAATTGAAAAAATGGAATTGATCGCAGTTATTAAGTATCCGGGCTTGAAAAATTTTACTAAAACGAGTTAATCGAGACTTACAGGAACTTTAGGAACAAAAGCTCCACCGTAGTCTACAGTTTCTCGACGGTGTGCTGATTTTAAACTTGGGAGAACATCCACCAAAGATGACCTTCGCTCGGATCGCCCATAAACGGTAGTGACCGACGAAATGGTAAAACATGTCGAAAAAATTGTTATGGCAGATCGTCGTGTCACGGTACGTTTCATAGCCAAACAATTGAAATTTCAACTGATAGTGTGCATAGCATTTTATACGAAAGTTTGGGGATGAAAATAGTATCCACACGCTGGGTCCCAAGAATGCTTACCGATGC
This sequence comes from Eumeta japonica, assembly GCA_005406025.1. Lineage (NCBI taxonomy): Eukaryota > Metazoa > Arthropoda > Insecta > Lepidoptera > Psychidae > Eumeta > Eumeta japonica. The sequence continues at coordinate 11,505 of BGZK01004161.1, read as the reverse complement.
ACAAAAGAAAACAAAACTGAAGTTTTCTCGAGCTACTTTGGAACTGCTACAACTAGTCAATAGTTTTTTTAGCTTGATTTATAACAATAGATGAAACGTAGCTTCATCATTACGATTCAGAAACAAAATTAGTCTATGACTTAGAAAAGACCATCATCTCTAACATCTAAAAAATTTAAAGCGAGTCGTTCTGTCGGAAAGATCATGGGCTCTTTTTTCTGGGATAGTAGAGGTGGTCATAATAAAATATTTGGATTGTAGAGCTACTGCTAGGAGCTCTTTGTACGTAGAACAAATAAAAAAATTGGCGTAACAAAATTCGAAAGAAACGGCAAGGCAAACTAGCAAAAACGGTTTTATTCCAAAATAATGCCTCGGCTCACAAGCCCGACGTCGCTATGGCTGCAATTCGAGATGCTAGCTTCGAAATACTTAAACGTCCTCCACATTCACTCGATCTTGCCCCTAGTATTTCTATTAATTTTCATAGTTGAAGGTGTATCTGAAAGGACAGAGATTCGAAGATGCTGAAGCAGTAGTCGCTGTAGTACAGGAAATTTTAGGTGTTCAAGATATGCCAAGATACCTTCGAAAAGATATGCCGAGGGTATCATTATAAAAAGCGATTATGTCGAAAAAATAAAATAACAATTAATAATAGTTATAAGCAATATTACCCATTTTCACTTTTTATTGAACGCCTCTCGTATTAACAACTATGAAGGCTAGTAATTAATATACTTAAGTAAAAATATAAATAGTAAATATGTCCAAAGTAACCATTACAACCTATATAAATGTTAAAAGCTTGCATCTATTCGTAAGATGTAATTAATGTCTTCTTTGTACCATACAAGTAATCCATACCATAACGTACAATATTTGATAATATAACATTAATATTTTTAGAATTACCTCCATAGGAATTGTTTTTAATAGATAGTCCGCGTTATGCAAATTAAACGGCGAGCGAAATCGAGTGTTAACAAAATATTAAACCATTATGTTGCCCCTTCACGCAATATATTCGCGCATTTTTAGGGTTCCGTACCTAAAGAGTAAAAAACGGGACCCTATTACTAAGACTCCGCTGTCCGTCCGTCCCTCCGTCTGTCACCAGGCTGTGTCTCATGAACCGTGATAGTCAGATAATTCAAATTTTCACATATGACGTATTTCTGTTGCCGCTATAACAACAAATACTAAAAAACAGAATAAAATAAATATTTAAGGGGGCACCCATATAACAAATGCGATTTTTTTTGCTTGTTTTGGCTCGATGTTGATAACGGTAACAGGTAGATGCTTGAAATATTCACAGAATTTTTTAGTCATATATTCACTTTAGAGATGGACGATATACATCGATGTATTGTAAACTAAAGTCAAAACTTCCTCGTATTGTGACCACAACGGGTTATACTCAAATAGATAATGTGGTTAGTAATATTGACTTGAATGCTGGCACATACTGCGCCCTCTTTAGTTACCATAACCCTTTATGGATACAATTTCGAATTGAGCATTAAATTTAACAACAAATAAAATTCCGTACCATTGTTATACATAATGGTACGAAACCCTTCGTGTACGAGTCCAACTCGCACTTGCCCGGTTTTTTTTTTTTTTATAGTGAATGCGTGTATTTTTCCTCAATTGCTGATTTTTCGATATACATGTTGTTAAACGTAATTGCTATTGATACTAATTGTTTAATATAGAGTTTTAATTGTTTATTGTGTAATTAATTTATTTTATGAAAACAACATAAATAATATTAACAAATTTCGGAATCATAAAATATGCGTTTATTTACCTTTTGCACAGCGTATATATCTTAAGAAAATCCATCATAGGGAGCAAATTTCAGTCGTGCGGCGGAACTGACAGAACCACTTTATTAGCATATATTTCATTATACTAATTTCTATCAATCATAATTTTATTTTCATTTTCATTCAACATACCGAATCCAATTTCACGTTTGCCGGAGAAATACGTCGCCGTCAGTATTCACGGTTTCAGTTAGTTCTATTAATATAACTGGCATTATCAAAACCAACATAACACCCGAGCAGCACGTCAGCGGTGCGCGGTTTATCGCGCGACAACAGCGCGGCGCCGAGCGACACCCCGCGCATGGCGTGACCGCGCCTCCTTCGGCGTGTTGCGCGCGTAACCGCCTCGAACCGACGCCAACCGAATGCGCAAACTTGCAATGTCTATAATTGCGCAGGATTTTCAGATCGGAATCACAATTGTTTTCTAACTGTGATTTAGTGAAGGTCACCGGTCTCGGAAATGGGGCTCTTAGTCCAGTAGGCTCAATAATATGGCAGTGCCTCATCGATATCTTCCACGGTGCGGTATTTGATAGGTGCATAGCATGCATGTCGGATGTGCCGGGGGTCGGCCCCGGCTCCGGTTCCTCCACGTCGACCCATCTTTATCGCCGGTTATCGGTTCTACGAGAGGTGAGAGCTCTTCGTCAGTTGGTCTACTCCGCCGAATGGTCTGTTAAAGTGGATGTATTCGTTAAGAACTTCGTTGGAGCCTTCTCAACTATCGCTGGGGTGGCATTAATTATTAAATTCACTTTCAGCTTATCCAAGGTATAAAAAGCGCTTTAAAAATTTACTTAGATTAGCTAAAGATCAGAAAATATTGTATGTTAAAAAAACTGTAAATAGAAAAAGGAAAACATCACAATGAAAGCGTTAAACAAAAATCAATAAGGAATAATCAAACTCAACACGTAAATCTATAAAAATGGAAATATAAAAACGAAAAGTATCTCATAAGGACTCAAAATGATGGAAGTCGAGAGACGACTGCATCTGTCGTATTTTACGTTTCTCTTGGACGACGCAGGTGTTGTCCACCGCTGTCGGCGCGATCGCCGCTGGGTTTTCATGACATTACCGTCATCTGTCGACAATTTCAACTAACCCATTCCATGCAAATGCTGCACGTAGTTTTTCTACAGATTGCAATATATATTTTTTTAACTTGCAAGTAGTCACAAAAGCATCACAATTTAGCTTTGCGTTCCTGTATTGGTGTAACCAATCGATACGACATCGAATCAAACAAAGCAGAATCTAAAAACGTCATCTGGACCAGTAGCCAAAACATTATAGAAGAAAACAACCTACTTAACTTATTTGAATCACATATACACGTATGATTTCAATCGATTAGTTATGCAAGCGTGAAACCGACGACTTATCGCACATTGCATACGGCATTCAAAATTGTCCACACACGTCAACGGGAATATTTGTTTTTTTTTCTCCTCTTTATAGATACAAATGTGATCACACGAGTCGAACGTAAACAAAAGAAAAGCCTCGACAAACAACAGCTCATTAAGCGCGCAATTAAGATGAAAGGCCAATGACCGATACGGGGAGACAACACGACATTGTATTATTTGTTGTACTCCACAGGCCGCAAACTTTTGGCGGGCGCCGAGCGCGGGCGCTGCGATGTTCCGGTGGCAGTCCGCGACGCCTGTGAGCCCTGGGCGAGCGCGGTTTATGTTGGCGTACTAAAAGTACAATATTGAAATGGGCCATCCGCGCCAATATTTTATTAACCTGGAGGTGGCTGCGTTCGTCTGTTGGGTAAGTATTCACGGCGAAAGCGTTGACACGATTTGGATGGAAATTGGTAGGAAATCGACGGATGAGGCGCTTTCTTGCCTTAAAAAATATCTTAGAAGGGCGTCTAACAATTGATGTTATATATTAGTCGCAAGCTTTTCAGGTGTGTATTGTTGAGTAGAATTGTTAGAAAAACATTTAAGTATTTTTTTACGTTCTAATAAATAGGATAATCTACATGTATATAAATACCGAGGCCGAGATCGCTGAGAGCAGGGCTACAGGACTAGGGTCTACAACAAAAGCAGAGACCAATCGGAGGTGGGACTACGATGGGACCGATATGAAAATTGACGAAATTTATTCGAACGTTTTTGCATAGCATGGATGATTTCATATTGTAATTATAATGGAACTTTGTTTTTATTGAAAATATGGATCTATAATACATCGACGTATACAAATGTAGATGGTAAAATTGTATAAAGGTGGTCATACTGATCTACTCATACTGATTATGTCAACCGAAAGTTAACAGACTAAAAACGGTAGATTATAACTTTAAAATGAACATACGTGTCTACTTAGAAATTTGAATTTACGCTCATAAATTGGTAATCTGATGACGAATTCTGAACGAGACGTCGTAGTGTTATTCTGATGGTTCCATAATATGTTTTGGTTAAACGTAAAATAACTTTTGTGCATTTATAACTAGATTAAGTCGATGTCGTTCAGTCCTCAATTAGATTGATCTGTCCTGTCAGTTGTGTCACATCGAAGATCACCTTTTAAAACAAAAAAATTCTGGGTATTCTTTTTCTAACTGGAAAAGCGTCAGGACAGCCTACGTAAAACTCGAATTTCTCTCAATAAAACACGATAAGCAGTGAATCAACTCCTGTCTAACATTAATTTTTATTATGAGATCTTCCCAAGCAACGGTAAGATACGAAACTTGGTTCAGAGAAATCATTTTTGAAACCTCGTAGTTCAGTTGTAGTCAGTGCCACATCTCTATGGTGCTTTTAGGATACTTTCTTTTTCACCCCTGTAAAAATGGATGATCGATGTTTTGATGTGCAGACGCCGGTTGGGAAATGCACAAGAGTCTAAACGTAAATATAGGTGAGAAGCGAACCCAGTTCATGTTCGAAATCAAGTACATTAAAACTTTTTGCACCACAGTGATCATCTTTATCAGCTCTCCACATAAAGTAGCTGTGTCGAATTTATCTGAGAATCTATTGTGAATATCATTACGTTGATTATTAATGGACGTATTGTAAAATTTGGTTAAACAGTTTTTTCATATATTTTTTCTCCACATTTATTGTCGGGTTGCGCCATTACATTATAATTGTAAATAGAATATGTATTACAATTTATGAATAACAGAACAGTTAAGTACTTTAGACCTAAAGTGAAACATTATGACACGTCAGAGATCACATAAAAATAATCATAAGCCCTGAATTTTATGTCTCTTGATTACGATTAAATATCAGACAATGTATTCGTATGTCATGAATTTCTTTTTGTTTTCTAATTTGCTTTTGAAAAATAGAAGTCGAAGTGATTATTTAAAAATATATTTGCATTCAGTGCGTTTTCATTTGTTTATGACGTTATTGCATTTATTATGGCAAAAAATCAATATTGGCAAAACGATAAACGAGATTATCGCTCGCTCTGCCACTACTCGTGACCGAAACGAAAGCTCAGGAGTGATCTAAAGGAAATGAGAGCTCCGATTAAGCTGCGTTTAGTCGCGTAAAACATTCGACGGGAGTGAAAGTAAGCCGATGTAGCGTTTACAGGGGCCGCGCCCGCGCAGACCTGCGGCACTCGTGATACCTTTAAACCATAGATTTATAGCGCGCGCACCGATGATAAATCTATGGTTAAAATGTTGGACTACGAATAGTTGTGATGGCAAAATGACATCAGCTTAGGGCGCGCGGCGGCAAACCTTCATTTTGTTTCATAACACATGAATAAAAACATTTACATTTTATAAATTTACCACGGATTTTATGGAGCGATCTCTCTTTTAGGGATTTATTTACAGTATAATTTAATAATCGTCTTTATAAATATAAAAAAGTATAATGAGATATAAAATCAATATTATAATATATATCCGACACGACCGATCGGAAAATCGATCAACGTCGAGAGTGATCACTCGTTTCTAAACGGCTGGACGACTTCATTCGAGAAAAGCAATTTTTTACACGCATGACCGCGATACTGTTGCGCGGGCGCAGACCTCGGGTGAAAGGCGGCACTTCCGCCCGCAGCCGCCGCAGGCGCGCATGCCGTCGGTCGCGGTCGCAGGTGGACCGGGACCGACGCTTTTGGTTTACATCTCATTATATGTATAATAAAATCAAAATACTTGTAAATAAATAAGTAAAAAGTTTTATATGAGTAATTTAAAATTTTTGAATAATACATTAGTATAATATAGCTGAGCTACTAAGCACGGAGAGCCAAAAAAAGACATTGCATCCTTGATCGTTAGAATAGTTACTGATATCAGTAATTTATTTTTTCATTTATTATGCATACCACGTTATATAAACACCGACGCTTAACACATGTAAACAGAGGATGTAAATCGTAGAAGCCAAAATAATATAAGATTCGTGTAATCGTATATTAATGTATGATATTCAAAATGATAATATCAAAAACTATCAAACAAAATGAAAAAAACGAAAGGCGAGGATCAATTTTTAGATAAGTGTTCGAAATCAAATAGATATTTTTAAGCAGCTGATTGACCAGCAATTTGGTTAAATAATTTTTGATGACGCAAAAGCCATGCTAATTTTAAGATTTGGTTATTCATTATACCGACACATTATCAACTTTATTTTTTTATTATATTTGATTGGCTTCTCAACATAAATAAGAATTTACGTGTTTTGTTTTATACGAAGTAAAGTACAAAATAATAATCATCATCATCATCGCTCGACCTTCAGCCAGTCGCAATGACTGAAAGGGATAGGTCCCGATTCACTGAAGGGAGTGTAATTATAGGGGGTAGTGCAGGTTCTACCTTGGATTAGAAGTGATAAAATAAATTCAAGCTTACTCTGTGTTTATCGCAATAATACAAAATTAGATATTAGATAGTAAGAGCAGTGGATTCTCCTTCTTCAAATGGTATAAATGAGAGGTTGAACCAGACACTGGTAAATAGGATTAGATGTGCCTTGAATAGCAAAAAAAAAAGAGAACAGCTTGGACAACCGTGGCAATGGATTGCGTTAAAGCCTATAACTCAACAAACCACACAGTGACAGGTTATTCGCCTCTATATCTGTTAAGTGGAGAACCAACCGATGTACTACCAATGGACCTAAAGATAAAACAAGTGAAACCAGGGGAACTGGAAAGACCGACTTACAGCATTTCTAAGATCAAAAAATCACATGAATTGAACAAGGCCATTTTAACAAAAATAGAATAGATTACAAGTTTCAAAAGGCGATATGGTTTACATAATGGACTGTAATAAGTTAAACAGATCTAAAATGGATGAAATAAGAATTGGCCCTTTGAAATCGAAGAAATGATATCAGATTCACTATGTAAAATCAACACTGGGAAGAAAAAAAGTCCTTGAATTGTACCATGTGACAAAGCTCATTCCCCATTTGATTACTGAAATTAACCTCAGTTAATTTCAAATTTTGAGGGGGAGATGTAAGCTTTGAACGCTACCTAAGAGAATGACGTTGTACACGAAGAATGACATTGACAGACGGGATTCATGAGAGAGAGAATTATAAAACTGCTCGTGAAATTATTTAACTTTTATTAATTTAAATAGTCTTTGAGATATTTGTTAAAGTAAACTTACTAAAATAACTAGTATAATTATCTAAAGTAATACATCGTCGATCTACTAAAATATTGGAAGTAAAAACCTTAATTGTCGATTTTTCTATTTTAGATAAATCAATTGGTGTTTTTTTACTCCATTACCAACTGACATATTACATATATTTTTCAAATAATAGCACTTTCATATAAAACAGCATCCTCGTTCATCCATTCGTCACTCTCGTTTCGATGTTACTAGATTCCAATTCTGGTCCCGCTCCCGATCCCGGACCCCTCTCAATTCTGGTTTCGGCACCGCTCCTCATTTCAATTCCGGTTACGCCCCTGATTCTGATTTCAGTCCACATTTCAGGCGATTTCGACCTTGGTCCCATTCTTGATTTTGTTCCCTTCCGGCCTTGACTCTTGATTCTGCTTCCTCTGTGGTCTCGATTCCGTTAGTGATCATGGTTCCGATTTGGACAAAACCGAGGTGAATGGTTCAAAATAAAATTTAGGCTATATTACTCGGGGATAGTGTAGGTTTTTTATGAGTGACAGGATTTTTAAATCTATAATAGCACAAATATGCTGAGGAAGCCAAAGCGAAATAATAGGTAATTAATTTTACTCAGAGAGCTTCTTATCAGTGAAAGAATTTTTAGAATCCGTTCAATAATATGATCACGCTGACGAAGTCGAGTACAAATATGAATCTTTTTTGAGGAAGCTTCCAGTTCACGAGTACAACATTTCGCCAGTATCATACTGTCATTCACTCATTTGTCTATCTCTATGCAAAATAAGAATATAATCCATTCAGCATATTCGGAGATTAATTTGAACAAACATACAGACACTTTATACATAGTCAGAGCTAAAAGTAAAATATAGAATAAACGCGTGATAGAATAAATATTCATAAAAAAAATCTAGAACAAAATATCGTATGTACTGTTTCGTATATTAGTACAGACAGATAAATAAAAAGAATTCTACTTCTTATTCCAGGAGATGATAGTCTACTTGTATTCAATCGATCGACATTGAAAAAAAAATCTATACGGGGGACCAGTCAGATCGAGTCGAATGGTGTCGAAATCAAAAGCGGAGCCGAGATTCAAATCGAAACAAGGAACAATACCGGGATCGTAGCTGAAAGGGGGATCGGTCGATATACAAAAAGGTGAAACAATTCATTCGATGTCTACGCGGGCGGAGTCGGGGGCAAAAGCTAGCTAATAATAATTTTATGCTTTTAAATTTCTTTTAAAGCCTTTATCCAGTTTCAATTCTGATTATAAAAGTGGTAATACTCGATCAGAATTAAAATGAATTCATGGCGCAGTCAGTTGTATTTATTTGGTCAATTTTTCAATATTCTGAAGTATATATTTAAGTAATATTTTATTTTATATTCAATTCCAATTAAATCCATTAATATTATATTATTATACCCATTCTGAAAATTGTATAAAGTGGACTTTTGCAAAGTAAAATAAAATTAACACAAAAATTAAACTACCGAGTGGACAGTTTTAAAAGAAAGAGGTTTTTGTTGATGTATGTAATGGTCTTGATATTCCAAATGTACACTTTAAATATTGAGGTTGTTACATGTCGCATAATAAATTGGATATTTTCTTTTGAAGCGTAAAGTCGATTTCATCGGGTGACACTATCGAATAACTCTGTGGGATTTTGCGCAAAATGAGCACTTGTTGATATTGGCAGATATTGTCCATCTATTTTGACAGAATTAACAGCGAGGACAATTTTGAAAGATAAAATCTGGCAAGGCTGCAGGCACTTTTCTACAATCACTCATCACGTGTAGAAACTTGAAATTGGGTGCAGATAATTACTGTGAATAACGAAGTAAAATTAATTATTACTACGTTATTCACAGTAATTATTAAATACCAGATATATACATACATCGAACGATAAGTTAGGAAATACGAAGCCAATCAAACAGTTCTCGGCCACCCCAACCCCCGCAATCTAACCTAACCCCGAGAGGTGTACTGTGTTATCGTGCGCCACGCCGACGGGTGTCGCCAACGGCGCCGAGCCAAGGCCGCGCCGCCTCCGATAGGCTACACCGGCGACATCGGCGCTACCTTATTACGTGGAGCGTCGATTAATGTAATTACGGAATCGGATGAAAATTATGTGTTTTTTGTTGTGTAATTGTATATATGCCATAATAAATGATACGGCACATATTAGTACCGATAACGTATTAAATATTAAGTAGTAACATAAAGTTTACGAATAATTTGTAAAAAAAACATTGCTATATGAATTGATTTCTAGACAATTGCTATACGAAGTCACTTACAAATTGTTATCTGCAGTCGCTAATTAATAACTATTCATGCAAATTTGGCGCGCTCTTAGTGCAGTGTGGTATGGCACATGGTAGTTACAATAGTTACTGACAAATACTAATGCAGTAATAATAACATTTTTAAAATTTTAAACGTTTGTTCAATCGCCTTAATAGGAGTTCCATTTTCAGTGACAATGCGAATTTGCTCTGGTGTCGTGAGCTCTATGGCTTAGGCAAATAATGTAGATGTATAGATGCGTATAGATAGGGCTACATGACGGAGGAAAAAAAATACAAACTTTGATACCGTTTCGAGAAAATCTTCTAAAATGGGTGTTTTTAAGAAACGGTACTTTGAAATCTCTTTAGGTATTTTTTTTTATTTAATTTCTTATTTTTATAGTGAATAGTATAATAATAAGTAATCTCTCGTGCCCTTATTTATTTTTCGAATATAAAGAAAATTTTGGGAATCACATTTTTTTTCAAATCGGCTATTTCACGACTTGCGTCGAATGTGATGGTACTGATATTGGCTTATAATGACGAAAAACATTAATTTTAAATATCAGCTGATTATTTTTGAAATCAATAAAAAAAGTTTCATATTTTTAAAACTAGGAACAATTTGTGATTGACTTTTAATTTTATTTCACCTACTTTATTACTTTTGTTATTGAGTTGATTTTTAATGTATCTGAAGGGCATGAAGTGAAGAAATCTGTGAATTTTTTGTAGAATTCCTTGGGACTAGTTGCGTGAACGAGATGGAAATGTATATATAACACGCAGTAGCGAGTCACGGGTGTTATTCAATTCTTTGCAATTTTTGGGTCTTCAGTGCGGGCCACAGCTGACGTTTGCACTGCGGCGCGTCAGTGACTTTGGAAAAATTATTACTGAACACGCGACAACGGTCTAATAAATATCAGACACTTACATTTAAAAGCAGTTTCGCTAGTTAGCGAAGTTAGACCACAGTGGGGGCCCTATTTTCAGCGAAAATGCTAATTCGTTCTAGTGTTGGAGCTCTAGGTCTAGGCAAAAAATTGTAGCGTCAAAACATGCGCATAGACAAGCACTACACGCTGGTGAAAAAGTATGATAAAATTTTTAGACAATCCCAAATACCGCCAAAAGTGTGTGTTTTTAGGGATTTTCTAAAGGGCACTTTTAAACTTATAAACCATTTGATTTTTTAAGTTTCTTACTTCCATATTGAAGGTCTGTTTAATATCTAGAATGCTTTTATCATTTTTCAAACTTAACGAAACTTTAAGGAATTATTATGTCGTTTCATGACTTGTATCGAGAGTGAACGGGAGTACTGATGTTGGTTTATAATGACTCAAAATATTAATTTTTACTTATGAACGTATTATTTTTGGATTAAAAAAATATACTTATATTTTGAAAATTAGGAACGATTTATAATTGATTTTGTTTTTATTGTATGTAGTATTCTTTTTATTATTGTGTTCATTTTCAAAGCGCCCGAAGGTCGTGTACAGCATCAATCTGTAGCTTCTCTCCCAGATTTTTATTCAAATAGATTCATGTCGTACTGTTAAGAGACCAGGTTAATAGTTTTGAGAATCTAGAAAGTATTGAAAATAATTAAACAAAAAAAAACAGAAGAATTTTCACATAAATTTCAATCAAGAGCCGTTTAAAATCGCAAGACTGGAGAAACATAGAAGGCCTCAGCTATTTTGGAACAACATT
>BGZK01004160.1:0-15908 GCA_005406025.1 Eumeta japonica | reverse complement strand
GATAACTGGCATTTTGTCAATTAAACAGCATCATTCATTAAAACAAAATGCCAGTAAATGTGCATAAATACTGGTTTTTCTTTAAAACAGCTAAAATGCATTAACAAAAAGTTTTAGCTTAATTTAAACAGTGGCTTGTAACGATGTCCAAAGATATAAATCCTAACTCTAAACATTTTCACGCGAAATTTCTCCATAAAGGAAAACTCTTCTAGAGAAAATTATGTATTTTTGAAAGTAAAAAACATTAAAAAGAAGCATTATGCCCCAGTTTAGAGTCGGATATCTTACTCTTTGGGAACGTAATTTTTATATGCTGGTGTTTTTGTTAAGTGTAAATATGGAGGAAGATAAAATTTCTCTCAGAATTTGTGCTTAGAATTGTGAGATAATGTCCATGTACAATATGGCGGATCAACAAAAGGACATAATCGTTATCTAATCGCAAAATAACGTAATCGAAGACAAGAAAGGAGCGCATTAGTCCCATGGATAATATGTTGCCTGGCGATATGACACAATGCTCATGGCCAAACATAATTAGTGCGGTATGTTGAGGCGGGTGGCAAAAATGTTGTGCCAATCACCCACTCTAATGAAAGATAAATCAATAAGATCTCGAAAACAGGATATACCCTAAATATACTACTTTCTGTGTGTTATATGCACTGCGACTATTTAAGTTAAAACTCATCATATCGCATATCGTTATTCATGGCTTGACTGTATTACATTTAACCTTAGGTGACTTCTTAGTCTAAAGTCATGTGATTGATCCTGTCTCTATTGTAAAATTTTTTCTTGCGCCACAAAGCTCTTATAAAATTTAGTATGACTAGCTTCTTATAAGCTAACTTTTATGTCGCCCATAAAATTCCAGTCTTTTCCTTTTGGCACACTTTTAAGGTTAAAGTCAATAATACAGAACGTAAATAATTCCTCTATCTTCGAGTCATCCCGTGAAAGGAAAGATTACAATGAAGTTTCTAAAACATGAAACGAATTGTTTCTGCCACGCCCTAAGATGCACCACTTTTTGTTTTTCATATGTAGCGCCACCATTTAAAGTTTATGGCTTGACTATGGCCAAAAAGTGCTGTATCAGGGGCGTAACAGAAAATCCTTTTCACAAACTTCTTTGATAAATTTTCACTTTGGGGTGGCTGATACAATTTTTTGTATGAGATTGCCCGGCCTAGTGTATTTCAGTGAAGAGCTAAAAGCACTGGCATTTGTAGCAGTAATGACCAGCAAATATCACCAGCTCTTTGATTTCAGTTTACAAGTTGAACAATGTTGGAAAAGAGTTTTAATTTCTGTGTACAATTAGCCCACATCCGCTCGACAATTATGAGATTTGTTTTAATCTTAGTTATACAATCACGTCTTTGGCAAAGGAGTTTTATTACTTGGAGGTTCTTAATTCCTTTACAATGAGTCTTTAGGATCAATGCCAACTTTTGAGCTATCGGGCTTATCATCGAATTGAATGGCTCTGTATAACAAAATGTATATAATGAAGCACCAGAAACAAGTTTAAAGTTGCATTGTTCTTTATGTTACTTTATAGAATATACATCATACTCAGCTATTCCAGCAAATAGCAGATGTTAGCACTTATCATTATGGCCCAATCTGACGGTGGAGTAAACCCCGTCGTGCGGTAAAAGCAATGCCAAGTTGGAATTTGCTACTCATAATTGCCTTCGGTCATAAATAGACCTCTTGCTAAAAGGTTCGGGATAGCTTCTTCTCTGCACTTCAAGCATTCTAACCAACGTTTCGAAGTTGGCAAACATCAGGTTTCAATCGTCTCCAACTGCCTCCCGGTATTCTCGCAGAATAGTATGTTGATAAGCAACAACAGTTGAAGCTCATTTGTAATCCCGCATGCTCATATTTTCCGGAATTTCTATTTTGATCAGAGTCTACACAGTAACTCCTTTACATACCACTACGTTGCAATCAAATAGGCATATCAACCACGGCTGGCAAAGTTTATTCCTTAAGAATTACCTTGGGGCCGGCATCTCCCATAGTACCAATTTAAGCCCGGGTAGAGCTCAAGAGTAATGGTGGGGGCCACATAAATATTTTCTACTCGAAGATTTGGTTGCCAAGTCAACCGAGGCCCTCCTAGCGTCTAAGTATATCCCAAAAGCAAAACGTCATGGTGTTGCGACTCAGCAAGACAAACTTACCCCTGGGAAGACACTCATATAATAGTAAAAGGAAGTTTGTGGGGAAAAAAGCAAACCTTAGCTTAGTAAAGGTTGTTTTGTGGTTTGTCTTATACAAACAATTGATTTGGCTTTAATACTGCTTCGTATATGGATTTAATTCTGTAATCGGGTTTCCATAAATGAAAGGAAAACTAAACTGATAATGCTACAACAACACAGCAGTAAAAGAAAAAAAAACATAAGCAACTTTCTGTATGACGGAACCAATTTGTCAAACGAAATATAAGGAAATGACAGTTTGGTTCAAAGCCAGCTGATAAACATATGGGTTTATAGTGAATTCGCTTTAATTATGTCCAAAACAAACCGTTTTGTTCGGTACACACGATCAGCTAATTAATCTCTTTTATTTGGGAAAATTAAGTTTCCTAAACAGTGAAATTTTATGCCAGTATATATTTGTTATATATAAACGTCTGTCTTTTGTCAAAACTTAAATTTTTTTAACTTTGTAAGAAAACAAAATTGTCCAAATTTAAAATCATGTTCCTTTTTTAATAGTACTGCAAACTTTTCTTAGTTTGACGCAAATTTATCTCATTTATCTCAGTTTTAAAATTTAACGAGCCATACTACCTTTATTAAACTTTGTAAACTAAACTGAAACGAAATAAAGTTTAAATTTTTTTTTTGCTTCTCTACTTTACATTGCGCGTGGAACACAACATTTTACAAAATTTTTCTTTCGCAAATTCATTTTTGTCCACTATTCATTTTGCAGTTTATGTCTTTTAAAATCTTTGAAAAGTGCGAAGCAAAAACTGGATAACAAACGCATTTTTATAAGCAAACGTGGAGGGTAAATCAAATGTCTTGTTTATTTTTTCTTTGTTTTTAAATAAATTAAATCAGTAACGAAAATAAATGAAAGCTACTTAACAGCTCAAATAGAGAAAGAGAGAGAAAAAGAAAACACATTTGCTTTTTAAGAGTACCTTAGATTTGTTAACCTGAATGTACATATGCATGAGTATGCATGCATATACATCATGCGTGCTTATGCACATGTAGTACCGCCATGTTGCATGATAGTTTTCTATTTTATTTTTTAATGCTTAATAATTCTTTATTGTGCTGAAGAAAAATCCTAATGATAGGAATGTCAATGCAACTTAAATTTGTTTAATGAAATTTTAATGAAATTAAAGTATTGAATAGATTATGAAAAGTCAACACTTCTAAATATCTCCTCCTTAGATGGAAGGTCAACTTAACTTTTCTATTATTAATATTGTTATTTATAATTTTACTCGTAAGTGTGTGTTTTCAACACAAAAAGGCTTTTAGAAGCAACTGAATTTTTTAACCACTTTCAATCAAAAGTTGTACAAAAGCAAAACACACAAAAGCTTGTATGCATGTACGTTTTGCCATAAATCTTAAATTAAAGTCAAATCAATTCGGAATATTTGTACCACGTCTTTGTGTTGCAGTTCATATATTGATGTGAGAGTTTGACAGTGATTACGATGTGGAAAGTACATTTAATAATAAATTGGTTTGTTTTAACCTGAAATAGTAAAAATTAAATAATTGTGCTACTTAAATTTTACTACAGCTTTACTCTCTATTGAGTTCGAGAGCTTAGTGGTCTTGAGCCGACCTTACTTCTTAAGCAGTTTATCCTCCTCTCTCCCCTTTTCAAGATTTTTTAAAAGTAATTGTAAAAAGCAAATCAAAAAATGAAAATTAGATGGTTAAGATGACCCACAAAATATCTATTTATTATCTGCAAAGCTATTAAATATCTTCTTGAGTACCAATATTATGCCAGTATAGGCCAAAGCTGAGAAGCTGTACTTGGGTCTGAAGCAATATTTCGTTGCTATCTCTCATAGCGTATAGATGCCTCGTTCTATAACTTAGTCCAGGAATTTCTCGAATCGAAAGTAAGGAACAAAAGATTCCATCCTTCTCTACTAGTGAGAAAAATGGCGTTTCTGTATATTAAATCGAAAACAGGAAATTTCCATTTCACAAGAATAAAAAAGAAGTTAAGAAAAATGTCTCGAATACATCCAAAGATAATATTAAAAAATAGTGAAATATATATAAATAACTGATAAATAATTATATTAATATTATTTTTATTTTGTATGCTGCGGTAGGTACCGTCAGCGCCATCTTCACTTGAATCGGATGACAAAAACAAGAACGCCATATTTAGTCATGCCGAATTTTAAATACTCTTTACCAAAGCGTGTAATAAATAAAACATTTATTGAACTTTCTATATGCTCTACTAATAGTACTAAGCCAATAACGCTGTCAACAATTGATTTGAAAAATCACGGTCGAGCAACTTCAAAGCACTAAACAGAGTACGATAAGCACCCTTGGTTGAAACCTGATAAATTTAAATTGTTTTATTTTAATAAAATAGAAACTTATCATAGACATACATACAACTCATTATTATTATTCTTTTTTTACACGCTTTTAAGCACAATGTTCAGCTTTCAGCATGCCAATGAACAGAAATACAAATATATTTAATACATCTAAACATATACATATACATATACATAAACAAGTAAAGCAATATATTCGACCGGGTCGAATCTTCGGCACCCTCCAACTATTAAGACATCAAAAAAATAAAATCTGATTCCACTCCAGCTAAAGTGTTTTATTATCACATCTAAAAAAAATAAGGCCTATTTCGTTAGAGGTCCAATTTATTAGAAAAGGTTTTTCGCTTGTATCTCGGCCGATGTCGAAAAATAAACAAATCACATTTTAATAATCGGATATTATTCCTTTACTTACTTTTTTTCATCAAAAGCGTTCTCGTTCACTTTAAGGACCAACTTGTCGAAAAATCGCTTTTCTCTAAATCTCAACTATATATTAACCGATGTCTGAACATTTGTATGAATTTATTTTAAATGGCTAAATTTTATAACCTTATTAACTTTTTTTTTTACCAAATAACGTTCTAGTTCGCTTACAGGCCCGTCTTCTTGAGAAATCGGGTTTCACTATATCTCAGCTATATACGGACCTACATGTCAAAATTTTGCATAAATTAAATTTAGTTAACTAGGCTTAACTATTCTATATACTTTCTTTTATCGAAAAACGTTCTGATTCGCCAACAGAACGCTATATCACGTTGCTTTACTTGTTTTTACCAAATAACATTCTAGTTCACTTACAGGCCCGACTTCTTGAGAAATCGGTTTTGGCTATATCTCGACTATATAAATCCATGTCAAAATTTGTTATAATTTTGATTTTAAGTTGCTGGACTTAGCTATTCTATTTAACTTCTCATATCGAAAAGTGTTCTGGCTGGCTTCCAGGACCTATTTCTTGAAAAATCGGTTTTAGCTCTATCTTGCCTATATATATATATATATATATATATATATATATATCGGCCGATTTCTGCAACTTTTCAAAATTTAATATCAAATGGTTGAGTTCTATTATTCGAGCTACTATTTTTTTTTTATAAAAAAAACTTTTAGTCGCCAACAGGGCCGATTTCTTGAGAAATCGGTTTTCCCCATTACTCGGCTATATGTGGACCGATGTTGAAAAAAAATATTAATTTTAAATTGTAACCTCTAGACATTGAGCCCCAACTGGCGTATGTTTCATTTCCTCAACGAATTACAAAATACTTTTAAATATGAGTTTTTCAGAGATCTTTTATGCTTCTTAGGGGAACTTTTTTCCCCTTGTCTGATATAGTTCATTTCTGAATTTAGCCTGTTCCATCGTTCGGCACTTGGTTAGTTTAGTTTCTTTTCGTTTGGACTATAGAATGTTTTCCAAAGACAAGAGGACGGATGAACGAACATGCTCTAATCGTCTTAGTTTTTATCACTGATCAAGAATATATATTCTTTATAGGGTCTCAGATGCGTATTTCACTACGTTACATACGGAATGACATAGTGAATATACCCACCACTTTTTGGTTGGAAAATGTGAACAGGTTAAATTTTTCAAAGAAAACAAGCAAAAAGTGTCAAAATTAGAGTTAATTATTTAGCCTATATCCCACTTATTTTCACCTCGATTTTCTTTATTTTTAATTCTAAGCAGTAGAGGTATTTGGCAATCATTAGTTTAAAATTTGATACAAGAGATTGTCTAACGGCTTCAAAAGGTATTCCAAGACACGTCTATTTACTGAACAAATCTAATACACCCTTTGTTAAAGGTATAAAAAAGAAACAAGAGAAAGAAGTTTAGAATAGGAGTGTCAAAAATGTGCTTTTAAAATAGAAATATTAAAATTTAGCTTTTAATAGCGATCTTGCGCCATCTTTTTGTGACATTTTTCTTTGGTAAATGTTTACAGAAATTTGTTTGTTTTTCTCCCTACGACACTTCAGTGTCAAAGTTCCAAAGACGTTGTTTTCAATAAGTTTTAATTTTTGGGTCTAATCCAGTTTCAATGAATGGTGAAATGATACACTTAAGTGGTGCTATGACACACATTAGGTCATTTGCGAAAATATTACATATTTTTATTCACTATTCCTGTACTATTGCTGTTTATAAATTATTTGCCATTTTTCCATTTGAATGCTTTTATTTATTAATTTCTTTATTATTATTTTTTTGCAGACCAACGCAATGATAAAGTTGAAGAAATAACCCCAAAGCGTTTTACCACCACATCGAGTTTGAAATTAAAGCCCACTGCTGATGACGACTACACGGAGTACACATGCCAGGCGAAGCATAAAGCGTTGGCGCCTGACATGCCCATGCGTTCCACCGTACAGTTGTCAGTTTTATGTAAATAGAGTTTAACATTTTTTTAATTTTTACATTATTTAAATAAAATTTTAACAATATTATTACTACTATTATTATTTTAATTTTGCTGCTGCCTCTGTCTGTGGGAGAGAGAAAATTTATGAATTTAAAGATAAGCAAATAAATGATGTTGAAAAATGATATTGTGGTCATTAGAGCTTAGTAGCGTTTAAATCAGATTAAACATTTAATACGCTGATTAAAAAAAAAAATTTGCATATTTTATAATATATTTTTAAAATTGTCTCGTTACTTGTGCTTCTAGGCTAAAGAAAATTACTATTTTGTATTCGCATAATGCTGAAATTGGTTTAAATTATCATTAAAAATTTTATGTTCACAAAAATTAAAACCCATTAAAAGCATTTGACATACATACATTCATATGTATGTGTGTATATTGCATGAAATTATTAATGTTAGTAATAAGGAGACAACGCCTTGTTCAACGAAATATTATCAAATTTAATGACTCTCACTATTTCGAACATGTTCGTTCGTTCGCATAAATACATTTAGGACAACAACAAAATTTTTAAAATTTGTTCTTACTCAAATAAATGAAACAAGATCGAAATGAAGAAGAAGTTTGTTATTTAATGTTGGCTTACTAAAGTTCTAGAAATTCTCTAAGGCAAATCTGATTTTAATAAATAGTTAGCTTAAATAAACTGAATAAAAAATATCTGTTTGATGATTTTAAAAGAAGGTCTATATAAAGAAAAGCTAACCTTCCTAATAATAAAAGTTTTCGATGGAATAAACTTTCATAGTAGGGTATTCACTAAGCCCTCGATAGCTGAGTGCGTAGCCATCTGACCAATAGTTACGAAATCACAGGTTCGATTCCTGCCGAAGACTTTGGATGTCTCTGCAGACAAACAAAGCTTCACAGTTTTGTGTTGTTAAATAAAATTATTTTGTTTATGCATTTACTTTTTTAAATAATTTGAAAAATTTTAGTCATATGTTTGAGGTTTGCAGCTGCTTGGATCTCTATTGATCTAGTTAGCGTTATTACTATCACAGCCTTATTTACTCTCGCTTTGGAACACATTAATATTGTTACGTTTTACCTGATGAAAGGTATTGCATATTCTTTTGATTGTCAATGAGTGAAAACATACACCTTTTTCATTTCAGTTAACCAAACAATTTCATATAGATACATACTTAAAACATCTTGTTTCCCTGTTATAAAATGAAACATTTTTCAAATTACTTGATGTCTTCGATTTAAGCGCGTTACAGCTTAAAACAACAGTCTGCCTGACTCAGAATTCTGCTATATATAATTAGAGCAGTGCCTCGTTTCTGTAATACTTGAATAGAGAAATTTCTAGCATGAATCGGTTGAATTAAGAAAAAAATCTGTACGAATTGAACTGAAAAATGGCGCTTCTCGTAACACTGTTTCTGTAACTCTGACATTTGAGAAATATCTGTCAAAATGGCGATATTGAAGTGAGTTATTGGAAATTATTACGTAGGTCCATTTCAGTATTAGTATCGTGTGAGACATTTCTCGACTGAGCTGTTAGAACATGAAATATTTGTAGATATTTTAATATTAAGTTTTATGTATCTTTTCCTTTACATGGCAGTTTTGACACCTCTTGGCATCTTTCTCTTCTTGCTTGTTTCTCATTGTTTACCATTTTGACAGTCGCTCAATGGAAATTTCCAATAAAGACGTAATCGGTGCTGCCTGTTCTGGTGGCATACAGTAACGCCGTTTTTCTCGCTAGTCGTGAAACGATGGAACTTTTCAATTCACACTTCTTGTATCGAGAAAATTCTCGACTAAAGGCTGGGACACATAGAATCCGTCATCCGTTATCCGTCGCCTTTTTCAACTGACAGCTAAGTTAAAATTTATGTTTTGTTACGAGTGTTGTCACATGCAGTACGTCTCCTTCAACGCAAAGTATAAAAGTTGGCCAACTTTTGACGTACGTTGAGCACTTTGACAATTGTCAATAAATTTTTATGTGTTGTTTTTCTTTTATATTTATGGAATTTTCTAAAACCAATATTTAAAAATTCTCTAAAATATCATCCATATTTTTTATACTAAATTCTACTGTAAAAGAAAAAACAAAGTAAGAAACAGCTGATTTTTATACATTAACAAAGTGCTCATTGTGCCAACTCTATCCGTCATTGCGTTTATATCAGTTGAAAAGACGCATAACGTATAACGTACTCTATGTGCTGTAGCCTTAAGTTACAGAAACGAGTCAGAGGTTTGATCGCTTCTTCCACTCACTTCTAGAGGGCGCTTTCTAGAACATTCTGTTCAGTTTGCTCTGGCCAAACCATTGCTTGTTTTAGTTATCTGATGGCATTTTAGGAATTTTCTATTAAATTTGAACAGCTGGTGGTATTTATGCAATGGCTAGGTTTTGTGTAGCATAACTTTGGGCGAAAATCCTAAATGATTAACGTGGTGAATTTTATTATGTTTATGGTAAAGAGCGTGTTTATTAGTACAAAATTAAAATAATAATACCCGTTTCTGTAATACTCGAATCGAGAAATTTCTCGCATGGAACGGTTGAATTGTGAGAAAAACTGTATGAATTGAAACAAAAATGGGGCTTCGCAAAACCGTTTCTGAAACTTTGACATGTGAGAAATATCTGTCAAACTGGTGACTTTGACGTATGTTATTGGAATTTGTCAAGTAAATGCGTTTCTGTATTAGTATCTTGCGAGAAGTTTCTCGATTGCTTTCAAAACATCTCACGGCGCGAAATCGAAATTCAAAAGTAAAAAAAACAACAAATTTAAATAAATATCAAAATGGATATGACAATTTATTAATTAATTATAATTTGTATCACTATTGTGATTTTCACTATTTCTTCTTTGAAAAGAGCTTTTCGATACTCTTATTATTACCTTCTTCTGGTTTTTTAAATCATTTTTTAAATGAAGATGGCGCTGATGTCATACATATCATTCTGTATAAAATAAAATGTTAAAATAGATTTGATAATTTATCAATTATTTATAAATATTTTAACTATATATTTTGATATGATTTTTGTTGTATTTGCTTCTTTAAATAGCACTTTAAGACAGAAATTTTAGCTTCTTCTTGCTTGTTTGCTATTGTTTGCCATTTCGACAGTCGCTCAATGGAAATTCCCAATAAAGACGTAATCAGTGCTGCCTGTTTACGATGGCAAATATAATAACGCTGTTTTATCGCTAGTCGTGAAACGATGGAATTTTTCGACTCACACTTATCGTATCGAGAAACTTTTCGACTAAGTTACAGAAAAGAGTAACTGATTCTTAAAATTCGTAATAATATGTATAAACAGTCATAATTTGTCAAACACAAATGCAACAATTTTCACTTAACTTCTACATGCCCTCCGCCAACAATGTTTGATTAGAACAGTGCAGTTGAAATGTTGTACTTTGTGGCAATTATAATCTGCTTCTTCTAGGCTTCTGCTATTTTCTTTAACTTTATAATAATCATTGAATCGTTGAGCAGGTCCTACAACAAAGACCCCAATTCATGTCTTGTGCTTGCATGCTGCTCTTATGGTATAATGTACTTAATTCTTCTAAATACAGTTTGACTTTATTCACTCTGTAATATGAAACCTCACGTAACACCTGGTTTGTCATACAAATTCTTATATTGGGCTGTGGTCAAAATGCAGTTATGTCGGCTAAAAGTAGTTCGTCAAAACCTGCCTTCATTTGGACTTTTAATGATAAATAAATCGTTTAAAGAAAAATGAACAAAATAATGACAAAATTTTGTTTCTAGCAAGATTGTTAGAGCAAAATGGTTATGTGGATATATAATGATAAGAACGGCAACTTAAGAAAACTGGGCAGGCCACACCTCCTTTTTCTATAACTAAACTCACGATTTCCACAAAAATACTTCCTGAAAGTTTTCATCATCAAATTTTGTATTCGATGTTCTACTAACAAAAGCAAAATGGCCGGTACATATATTGATCATATTTAATGCCATTTGTTTACTTTTTTATATACAAATCTAGAATTGTGAAGTTTAATAAAATTGGTTAAGGTATAAGCTTTAGTGCACATTAACATACTTCATTCATTGCCAATTTCTATGGAATATTTGTTTTTAAAGAGTGTTTTTTTGAGGTATAGAATTTTAAGTTGGCATTACTTTTCAATATGGCGACGGATTTAACAGCTGTGAAGTGATTTATTCTCAGTTTGGCTTATAAATTGACTCAAGCCTGAACAACATGCGTCGAATGGTCCCAAAATAGAGATTACCGTTATTCCCGATTTTCTGAAGCGAATTTATTTAGATATGAAGCGCACTTCTGGTTGAATGGCTACGTCAACTAACAAAACTGCTGCATTTGGAATGAAGGTAATTCTCAAGTGTGTGTTCGAAATACCGTTACATCCAGAAAACTGACTGTTTAGTGCGCTTTATGGACTGATGGAATCATTGACCCGTACTTTTCCAGAACGATAGTGGCCAGGACGTTACAGTCAATGGTGATCATTATAAAGCCATGATTAGTATTTTTCATTCCCAGGTGGTTGCAACAAGACGACGCAACATGGCATACAGCTCGTGATGCTATGGATTTATTGAAGAACACGTTTAGGGACCGCCTAATTTCACATTTTGGACGCGTGTGGCCCCAAGATCTATTGATTTAACACCGCTAGACTACTTGTGGGGCTATGCGGATAAGTCACAAATGCTTCACCGTTTTGAAGACAACATTCACCATGTTATTGTCGATATACGGCCACAAATACTGGAAAAGTCAACGAAAATCAGACGTCCAGATTGGACTTCATCCGCGCCAGCCGTTGCGATCATATTTAAAAATGATTATCTTTCGGGTAAATAAAATTCATGTCAATCGAATAATAAAGTTCTATACTTCTATAAATAATACTCTTCTTGTACCAATCACTTTTCAATTAAAGGCAACTTTAAAGAATTTTTTCTGAATACTACTAGAAAAAAATAGAAAAATACTACAAAAATACTAGAAAAATATTAAAAACTCGTTCCTTACGCCCTGTTTTGATCAACAAATTATTTCTTATAACAATGAACAAAACGTCCGCAGAACTGCTAAAAAGAATTTGTTAATGTCCTGGTTTACAATATCGCTTTGAAAAACTATAATATTCAATTTTTTTGACGTAAATGAAACGAAAATGACATTTGATGGTAGACATCGTTGCTCAATCAATTGTTTTAACAGCGGTGTCGTAATATTAACAAAACAGTAATAACTGCGGTCCAGACGTGCCATATTTTGTAGCCACCAACGATGTAAAAGTCGAATTTCTTCATTCAATCATACGTAAATAGTTCAATGATACATCGACGTTTTAAGTTTTACCTTGAAATACGATAAACTCTTCAGGATGTCATCAAAATATAGATCACCAAAGTGAGTACGTACAAATGTTTATACGCTCCACGCATTTTATGCAGCACAAAATTTTTCACATTCGAGTTATTTGTGATTCTTCCCCAGGATTAAAATATTCATATATGTTTTTTTGATCATAAATTGTTGTTTCCTCGGAAAAAACTGTTATACTCCTTGCGACTCTTCTTGAGGAGCCTTATATTACCCTTTTTGATTAGTTTCGACTCACTTATGATTCGATTTCTATCTGATTTGTTGTTGTATTTGCAATAATAGTAAACGTATCACAGCTCATATTTAATAACAAGGTGATTTTGCAAGAATGTGTTAAAAAAATACTTGCAAATATACAAATCGTAGCAACCGATGGTAGCTCGTTGTATGGAAGTTGCTAAGAAAAGTAAAATACATATGTAGCAATACAGAAAAAGTTGTCTTGTTTTTGAAAATGTGTTTAAATGTTTCTTAAATTCTCATTATTTCAATAGAAATAATAGAATATGAAGTAAATGTTTGAACATTATTTTCAACAAGGTTTTTCGAGTCTACTGACGAGCTGAGTAGCATCAGCGAAATGTCGGTGGCATATAGACATGCTGAAAGACTAAGGCAAAACAACTAAAGGGTCTTTTGACCCAAAATAATAAATTTCAAAAAAAATTGCCTAATAGCAGGTAAATCGTTTTGAAGAAGCAAAAATTATTGGTTTATTTATTATTACTATTAGTTCAGGTTGAATCAGTGCTGCGATTAGTGGAACAATTGTACCATTTTGGCACTATTGAGTGTTCTGTTTTGGTTATTTTCTCTTTCCGCCTATAAATCACTAAAAGTTGGTTGGGAACCGATACAACATATTTGGGAAGATGTTGTTTTGTAATTGCCTTTTGAAAATATAAAACGATTTTAAAAGAAGTTTTTCCACTTTGCCAACAGGTCGACGATATATATAAACAAATTTGGAAATCTACGGAACAAAATGTCTACCGAAAATGTATTGAATAAAAATTTTGTATTAATTTAACACTTTCGTTTCGATTCTGGCACGAAATCAACATTTTCAAATCCCATCACTGAATTGTCGTGAAAGAGCAAAACCCAAATCGCCCTCCTTAAAACATAAACCGTTTGTGATGTTCTTAACTTGTTATATTTATGTTGCTGAAATAAAGCGAGCACTTGCCTTTCATATTTTTAAGCAGCTATGGTATATGCCATAGCTGTCTAATAACCTACGCAAACAAAAACGTGGTTGAGTCAGTCACAAACATACTCTATCATTGATGTTTGCTAAATAAAAATTAGGCCTTTATTATGAACTGCATTCGGTTTCGATTTTCGCTGGGTATCGAAGTTGGTAGCACTGTCAGAAAATTTCATTGTGTATCGAATTTTCAATCGAACAGAATTCAGCTTTCGATCAACGTTACAGTGCGCCTTGTGACATATTTAAAACAATGAAATAAATACATACTATAACTTTCACATTACTTTACTAAATAATGTACATTTCTTTCTTTACGCCCGTAGGCCTATAATTTTAAGCAAAAGTAACAAACAGTCCACAGACATACACCAATATTGAAGGAGTAATTTAAATTTATTGATTTTTATTTTATTTAGTTTTATTTTTAATAATATTATGAACAAACATTTTTTAAACTTGTAATATATCAACAAAAGTACTTTTAATATTTGCTTGCCGATCAATTAAGACTATTGTGAATACTTTCAATTAGTGAAATTCACAATAGCGCACATTTAATCGAATGTTCGTCATAATACTAAATGAATATTCGTTCGATCGCTTCAATTCGATCACAGTCAAAATCGAAAGTTGCTCATGATAGGCACCTTAGTTATCCTCAAACATGTTTTCATGTTAAGGAGAAGAACGTAATTTTGTTTTCAAAATTTAGTTTTTATTATATATAAACATACACACACACACGTACATGAAAGAAATTAATATTAATAAATTTATATACATACATACATTTTTATTATACCCTTCACATACTGTGTAGGGTATATCTAAGTTTATGATTCCGTTTGTAATTTTTCAATATTCATTTCCGACCCTATAAAGTATATATATTCTTGATCAGCGTTAATAGAAAAGTTATTTGAGCGATATCTGTCTGTTCGTCTGTGAGTTGTTGAAGTTTCTGAAAACTATTTGACTTAGAAACTTCGTTCTTTCACTAATATGTTGCATATTGTCCACGAGGAATCGCTATTTAAATTCAGCAAAATCGGTTCACGAATAGCTGAGATATATCCGAAACCTCGGAAAATTTGCATTTTGTATGAAAATTTTGAAAATTTTTGATTTAAAGTAAATATTCGGATTTGACTTAGTCATTAGTGACGAAAAAAAAATTTTTTTCGATATCGGTCCACATATAGCCGAGATATAGCGAAAACCGATTTCTGAAGGAATCGGGTGGTTTCGTGAGCTGAAACGCCTTTCTGTGCTAAGAAAGACATATCGTAGTGAACTACCGCCACTTCAAATTAAAGAAAAATTTTTTTGGACATCGGTCCATATATAGCCGATATATAGCGAAAACCGATATCTCAAGAAATTGAACTTTTTGGTAAACCTGAACACTTTCCTAAACAAAAATTGGCATGTAGTCGTAAAAACTAGATATTTGAAGCAAAAATAATTTTTCTCGGTCATCGGTCCATATATAACCGGGATATAGCTAAAACCGATTTCTCAAGAAGTCGGGCGGCTTAGTAAGCCAAAACGGTTTTGTGCCAAAAACATATATAATAGTAAAGAACAGCTAATTTTGGACATCGGCCCATACATAGCCGAGATATATCGAAAACCGATATCTCAAGAAATTGAACTTTACGTTCAATACGTTCTAACACCAAAATGACCATGTAGGCGTAAGCATAGATATCTGAAACAAAAATTTTTTTGGACATTGGTCCATATATAGCCGATATATAACAAAAACCGATTTCTCAAGAAATTAAACTTATTGGTTCAAAAATAGACCATAGTAGTAAAATATAGATTATTTTAAGAAACAAAATTTTTAACATTGGTCCATTTATAGCCGAGATATAGCGAAACCGATTTCTCAAGAAACTGGACTTTTGGTAAACTTAAACACTTTTGGTACCGAAAATGCGTTAGTTTTGTGAAGAGGGTATTTAAGATTCGGCCCAGCCGAATATAGCTTTCTTACTTGTTTTTAAATATTTCTTTTCACTAATTATTTTGTTCGCTCTAGGTCCCTCATCTGAAACTCCCCATGCCTGAAAATTGGCTCGTTTTTCTTCCAAAATCAAATTAAAGTTTGAGAATTTTTTTCATAAACGCTGTCTTGGCAATGAATGTTTGCTTATTTTATTTCCCTTAATTCAGTTGTTTATCTGAATCAAAAATAACATTTTCAGTATCAAACTTCCATACAACATTATAATAATGAATTTGAAAATGTTAAGG
>BGZK01004159.1:0-15913 GCA_005406025.1 Eumeta japonica | reverse complement strand
TCAGTAGTTTAATAGTGGGGCTTCTACTCTAATTAAAATTCTCAAATTTCGGTAATTAAACATGAAAATTTTAAAATTTTAATTGCTAAATAAACAAACAGATTCTCCATGGGGAATACACAGCGTGTGTGTGTATATCTGTGGGATTTTTCCCACGGTATAATAAGGAGGCTCACAGTGTTGTTGAGATTTTGATCTCTATGACTTTCTGTCTGTCCATGAGAAATGTGTATGTCTGTCCACCATCGAAATTTTCAATGATCTCTATGAATATCTGTCTGTCCATGAAAGTGCATATGTCTGTCCCCATGGAAATTTTCTTCGATCTCTATGAAATTTTGTCTGTCCATGAGAAGTATGTCTGTATGTCTGTCTATGAAATTTTGTCTGTCCATGAGAAATGTCTGTCTTCGATCTCTATGAAATTTTGTCTGTCCATGAGAAGTGTGTATGTCTGTCCACTATGAAAATTTTCTTCGATCTCCATGAAATTTTGTCTGTCCATGTGAATTGTGTATGTCTGTCCAGCGTGGAGATTTCCGTGCAACCGTCCATACAATTGTGTGTGGATGTTTCTATGATATTTAAAAACAATCTTTTTACCAGCAGAATACATATCATATTTTACGAGTTAAGAAAATGAAATGCCCTAATACTTTTCAGTTGATCTGCATACTTGAGTTGTTGGTCTTTTTATTTTGTGATTGCCTTCTTGGGGACGATTGTAGCACTTAGATTTTTTGTTTATAATATTTTTGTGTTTATTTAAACTCGATCGCCTTCATTTGCTTGGAATTGTATTGAATCTTGGATACAACTCCTGCATGAATTTTTTGTTTGTTTGTAATAAACTTTTTTTCGCTTTCTTAATGGTTGCTGATTGCTTGGTTTTAATTTGGTGGCTTGAAGAACTTTAATCAATTCATTCAATTTTATTTTCTATGTTTACATTAAATAATTTATAATTTTTTTTCGATTATACTTCTGTGTGAAATGTTCTGAATGGCGTTTGGTCTGGTGGGCAAATTGACCGTCGCGACGGTTGTGGCTTATTTTTGCCTTTTGGGTTGATTGATACTTGAAACAATTCAATGTGACAAATATATCTGTACATATATGTATGTAAAGACATGCGTTCTTACTTTTAAGTAGGCGATTGGAAACAGTAAATAATAAAACATTGATTTTTTGTTTCATATTATCATTTATTTAAAATAAGAAAATAAAATTTTAACTTTAAATACATACATACAATACATATGTGTCCCGCATGCATATTATATACCTGTTTCCTGCGCCGCCTGAATCAGGAAGTCGTCCTGCCCGTCGTATATGGCTAAATACAATGGTACATCTACCGGAGGTAAAACTAAAACCTCCGTTATTTCAACAATAGGTGGTGGTTGTATTATTGGCGTTGGAGCTATTGCAGCTGTTGAGGAGGTTGTTGTTTTATTTGATCCATCTGAAGGATTTTGTTGTGCTGTTGTTGCTCCTGATGATGATGATGATGTTGACGGTTGTGTCAAGCACATTTTAATCACATCTCTGAAAATTTCATCGTTGTTGTCGTCCAATAGATTGGATAGGGATGCTGCATCATCTGTTCGTGGTGGTGGTGGTGATGGTGGTTGTATTGTTGACGATGTTGACGGTTGTGTTAAAAACATTTCCTGCATCCAGGATTCCCGCTCTTTTTGTTCTAACGATCGCTTTATCCTCTTATAAAGCGGTCCCTTCGAGGAAGGCATCTCTATTTTATGTTGTGCACGGTAGTGCCTTCTTTGGTTGGACTTAGTTGAGAATGTTGCATATTTGCAAAATTCACAGGTTAATCTGCCGGGATTCATCGTGCTCCGTTGTTTGCTTCTTAAGTTGAAATAAAATGGATTCTCACATTTGTATTTATAAGTATACTTTTTCTTCACACTACTTTTTGAAGTAGTGTAGTTGAAGCTTGCTTCTTCTTCCTTTTAAGTTTGGTTTACAAACAATTTTGTTTACATTTGATAATGTTTTGCAACTCAGCAATTTCACGCTATGAAAAGTTCAGTTAAAGTCATGCGCATGGTTTCAAAATTATTTATAAGGTTTTGTTTATATTGTTTCTTATTCACGCAGAGATTTCTTCGGCACCGCAAACAATTTTGTTTACATTTGATAATGTTTTTGCAACTCAGCAATTTCTCACGCTATGAAAAAGTTCAGTTAAAGTCATGCGTCTGCATGGTTTCAATATTATTTATTAGGTTTTGTTTATATTAAGTTTCTTATTCACGCAGAGATTTCTTCGGCACCGCAAACAATTTTTGTTTACATTTGATAATGTTTTTGCAACTCAGCAATTTCTCACGCTATGAAAAGTTCAGTTAAAGTCATGCGCCTGCATGGTTTCAATATTATTTATTAGGTTTTGTTTATATTAAGTTTCTTATTCACGCAGAGATTTCTTCGGCACCGCAAACAATTTTTGTTTACATTTGATAATGTTTTTGCAACTCAGCAATTTCTCACGCTATGGAAAAGTTCAGTTAAAGTCATGCGCCTGCATGGTTTCAATATTATTTATTAGGTTTTGTTTATATTAAGTTTCTTATTCACGCAGAGATTTCTTCAGCACCGCAAACAATTTTTGTTTACATTTATTTTTTTTTTCTTGCAACCCAGTAATTTCAGTTTGCGTAATATTGCGATCTACATTTTAAAAAATGTAGCTTGCGACAAAAACCTAAGCCACATTTTTTAAAATGTAGTTTGTTTCACTGTAAATATATACAGTATAAGAGCAGCATATTGTTCAATATAGTTTCGCATTTAAACCAATCAAGTCGTAACTTTTGAAAATTCGGTGTGTTTGCAAGAATTTAGCTTAACCCTTGAAAATAAGCTTTTATAACATTTTTTTAAAATATAAGTCCTGTAGCTGTTGTGATTTAAAATATAAGCGTAAATCGTAATCCTTAATAAAATAAGCTTTTATAACTTTTTTTTAAAATATAAGTCCTGTAGCTGTTGTGATTTAAAATATAAGCGTAAATCGTAATCCTTGATAAAATAAACTTTAAAACAAGAAATATACGATACAAGTGCTGTTATTAGTGTAATAAAAGATTAAAAATTTGATAATAAAAATGAATTCATCATCCGTCTTCAAGTGTAATATTTGCAATAAGGAATACAAATACCAAAAATGTTATTTGGAGCATTGCAAAATACATAAACAACAACAATATGAACAAATGACAGTACAAAATGTACCGCAGCAACCACTACCTGTTTCAAATTCTTTAGAATGGAGCAACATACAATGGCAGTATCCTAATCTCATTCAACCAGCGCCTGTACAAATTCCATACCAATATTCGATTCCCATGCAATGGCAATATTATAATGCCCCGTTCTATTATCCTACAGCTTGGAATAATTTGTGGATGGAGAATACAGTACAGCCTCAGCATCAACAAGAGGATAATATAATAAGTGAAGATATGGATATAAGTCAGAGCATGGAAGAGGGTCAAATAAACAATAATTTGGTTGCTGAAGGACAAATGGAACTACCTACGTCTTCCAATGAAAGGAGTTCTTTAAATAAGCAACCACCCAGTACGACTAATGATGCTAAATGGTACCGAATAAACAGTGCCTTCAAAGACAATATAGTGACATATGGAATCCCTAAAAAGAAAATCTTCTCTTTGAAGATTTTAGAATGAAAATAAGTCTATTATCAAGGATAGACTTGAAAGTAGCCTTATACAACATAACGTAATAAAGTTTTGTATTACGCTGTTAGGAGAATATTTGAAAATTATTGGCGAAGAAATGGAAATATGCACTATATCACATAGGGCTAAAATGAACATATTATGCTTTGGAGATAGTATTGATGACTCAATTTCGTTGCAACTGGAAGACATTCATAATAAAATGTCAGAATTCCAAGAAAGAGATTCTGGTTGGACTCTAATAAGAATTATTCGAGTGGAAATTAATATCAATAAGACTAGTTTATTAAGTGGAGCCCACTGGATAAGCTCACCAGATAAACTCTATCAAAGACGCGCTTGTATTAATGTTGAAAATAATGATATCTACTGCTTCAAATGGGCCATGATTTCTGCAATGGACACCTCAGAAATTCGTTATAGAGAACGATGCAGCTCATATAACATTGATGATATTAGTGCTAATGTAATTCACTTGCAAAATGGAATTACACTTGATTTTTCAAGTTTAAGCTTTCCACTTTCAATAAAAGATATTAAAATATTTGAAGAAAAAAATCAAAACATCAGCATTAATGTGTTTGGATATGATTATGAGACAGATGAGATAATTGGACCCTTCTACTTAACGAGAAATGAAAACTGCAACACGTTAATCTAATGCTTTTGGAAAATGAAGAATGTCACCATTACATATTTATTAAAGATATCTCCAGGTTAGTAAAAATTTTATTATAAATATCTACCAAACAGTGTCTAACAAAATGTTTTTCTTTTATAGACTTGTACGCAATCAAAAACAAAACATAAGGAAAACTGTTTTTTTGCAATAGCTGTCTTCAGTACACTCATATTTCGGATAATATGAGTAAACACAAAACAGAATGCGGTAAGATAGTTACAGTGCTACCATCATTTCATGATGGAGTTCTTCAATTTAAACACTATCAAAGGAAAATTGACATACCCTTTGTAGTTTATGCAGATTTTGAGTGCGTTTTAGTGGATATAGAATCTAGTGTAAGTAGTAAGGCTGAATATATAAAAAAGCATATTCCTTGTTCATTTAGCTATTATATTAAATGCAGTCATAATAGCAATTTAGATAAATTAAGAATATACACGGGGAAAGATGCTCCAGAAAAATTTGTTTCATTCCTTACGCAGGATTGCACTAAAATTTATAATGAGTACCTCATAGGTAATAAGAAAATGGATGCTTTAACCCTTTCGAATTTGCCAATTTCTTTACAACATTAAACTGTCACATATGTGGCAAGTTTTTAGGTAGTGATCGAGTAAAAGACCACTGTCATATAAGTGGTAAATATAGAGGAGTATCTCACAGAAAATGCAATTTAAACTACCAAATACCCAAGTTCATACCAGTTTATTTCCATAACTACTCAAATTATGATTCTCATCTTTTTGTGAAGGAATTGGGAAACGTTTCTATGAAGATACAAGTTCTCCCCCTTAATAAAGAACGTTATATTTCACTTTCACAATTTACAAACATGGGTGATGGTCATAATCTTGAAATTAGATTTCTTGATACATTTCGTTTTATGGCTGAGAGTTTGGAATCATTGGCTAATAATCTGTCTGACAATGATTTTTGTACTATTAGATCACTGTTTGAAACTGAAAAAGAATTTCAACTTATTAAGAAAAAAGGAATTTTTCCTTATGAGTACATAAATTCATTTGAAAAATTGAATGAGACCCAACTCCCTCCTCGCAGTGATTTCTTTAGCAAGTTGAACAACAAAGAATGTTCTTTAGAGGAGTACTCACATGCTGAAGAGGTATGGAATACTTTTGGTTGTAAAACAATGCAAGATTACATGGAACTTTATCTGAAAACAGATGTTCTATTACTTACAGATATTTTTGAGAACTTTAGAAAAGTTTGTAAAGGTATATACGAGCTCGATCCATGCCAGTATTACACAGCTCCTGGCTTTGGGATGCAATGTTAAAATACACAAACATTGAATTACAACTGTTAACGGATATAGATATGTACAATTTCTTTAAAAAAGGAATACGTGGGGGAATTGTACAGTGTAGTAAAAGATATTCTAAGGCAAATAACAAATATTTAGATGATTTTGACAGTGAAAAGCCATCAGAGTTCCTTATATATTTAGATGCAAACAATCTCTATGGTTGGGCGATGTCTGAGTATCTTCCCTATGGAGAATTTAGATGGCTACCAAGTGATGAGCTAAATTTAGATCCAAACAGCATAGCTGATAATTCAATTGACGGATATGTATATGAAGTTAACTTAGAATATCCTTCTTACCTACATGACTCCCACAATGATCTTCCTTTTTGTGCAGAAAATAAAACACCTTTACAGTCAAAGTTTAGCAAATTAATAACCGATTTTTCTCCAAAGAACTCATATATTATTCATTATAGAAATCTTAAGCAATGTTTAAAATACGGTTTAGTTCTAAAGAAAATACATCGAATTCTTACTTTTAAGCAATCTCCATGGTTAAAAAGTTATATTGACTTAAATACAGCTCATAGAGCTAGAGCAAAAAACAATTTTGAGAAAAATTTCTTTAAACTGCTTAATAACGCTGTATATGGAAAAACCATGGAGAATGTAGACAAGAGAAGAGATGTAAAAATAGTGACAAACTGGAGTAGAACAAACCGTAATCGCTTAGGAGCAAAAAACTGGATATCTAAGCCAAATTTCCATAGCTTATCAATATTTTCTGAAGATATGGTTGCAATTGAAATGCAGAGAGTCAAAACGTACTATAATAAGCCCATATACTTAGGGTTTTGTGTATTGGGAGCTTTCCAAATACAAAATGTATGACTTTCATTATGGATACATGCTTCCAAAATTTAAAACAAATTTATCACTGAATTATATGGATACAGACTCGTTTATATACACGGTACAAACTGAAGACTATTACGCAGACATAAAACCCGATGTTGAACTGCAGTTTGATACGTCTGATTACCCAGTAGACAATATATATGGTATTCCCCTTTCAAACAAAAAGATACTGGGAATGATGAAAGACGAGAACTGTGGGAGAGTAATGAAAGAATTTGTTGGACTTCGACCTAAAATGTATTCATTTAGTGTGCAGGAAGAAACCGATGTAAAAAAATCGAAAGGGGTTAAGAAATGTCTTCTTGATAAATATAGTTTAGCCTCATATAAAGACTGTTTGTTTAATAAATCCACTATTTATGATAATATGCTAACATTTAAATCTAAGGTACACCAAATTTATACTAACCAATTAAATAAAATAGTGTTAAGCTATGCCGATGACAAAAGAAAAATTATGAGTAATAATATAAATACATTAGCATGGTATCATTACCAAATTGAAGAAACTAATCCCAATTACGAATTGGATATGCTACTGCTAGAAATAGCTAAATTAGAAGATGAAGAAGATAGTAATAAGTAAATTAATTCTGTTTAGAAAATTAATGAAAAAAATATAATATTAAAATATTTTATTTATCATTAAAAAAGGAAAAAATAATCAGTGTAACACTCTCAATTAGAAAGGAAAAAATAAAGAATTGTTTAAAGAGAACAAAAAAAATACTTGCTTCATTCCTGTTTGAATTTTCATGTGCTTACGCGAACCTAAATTTTGAATTTCACAATTTAATGTAATGAGATTTAAAATACCTTCCCGATTTACTTTTATTAAATTTTTAATTTTTGATTAACTTTTTCAAGAAGATCATAATAATTTTTAATCATATCATTTATGATAGCCTTCCGCAGATAAAATGCAGAACAGCGGCACGTATCTGGCCCTTCATCACAATCTGATAAAACCATGGGCAACATCTGAAATGTCCTTCGTCTCTATCTTCATCTTCTATAACACCGCACTCCTCGTTTTCTTCCAACATATGTAGAAAAATGATAACATTTCCTGATGTTCATAAAGTTGCAAGCCCTCAAAGTCAGCCAAGAATTTTTCAAGTTTATTTCTTATTGCGCTCATCCTTTGAGTTTTACCTTTTTTAGTCTTCTTGCTCTAAGGTTTTCTTTACTACTACTAATGATTACTTTGAAAATCCTGGTTTTAATCATAAACTGCACGAAGTACATATGTATATATAACATTTTAATTTATGTTTAGCTTTTTCTGCATCCATCTCTTTCTTCACCTAATGTATGTAATATATTTCGGTTTCATGTAGCCTTCTTCCAACATTTAAAGTGAATCTGGTATCAATTCTCAAATAAATTTCAAAGTGTAAAGTTGTCTCTAAAATGGCCTTCGCATCAAGTTTACTAAATAAATTTAATTCGTACAACACTAAAAGTATAATACATATTAAGGATATGGATGATTCTATAAAATACTCCGTATTAAAAGCAAAGCGTGTTACTACAAAATATGGAGTCACAGTTCAGCTTGAGCTGGAAAATAATATATTGTATCTTCCGAATCGCTTCAATGCGCTAACAGATGAGGACATAAAGAATCTTTCAAACGGAAAATTTTGCATTCAAAGAAAGGGTGAACGAAGACTTATTCTTGACACAGAGATGGAAGATTTTGGCTTACAAAACGCGCAGTACCCAATTTGGCAATAAGAAAAAAAATAAAGATTTTCGATTACAAATACATACATACATATGTATGTAGAGATGAATAAAACCAAAGTTTTATAATTTTACATCATATGTTGTTTTATTTGTTCTTTTCAGTTACTCTACAAAGGAATTCTAGACATAAGTGCCCACAGTTGAAAGTATTAAAGTTTTGATGTTGAGTGTAGTTATATTTTATATCTGATCCTAGATATTTGATTAGTTCTGATGGAGGTTGCAAATTTCCAAAACTATCGAAATATTCCTTTTGATTGTTGTTTTATAATATGCCACCCAATGCGCCAGATCCTGTTGAGACATCTAAATTAAATATGCCACATTCTTTTCTTCTTGGTCTTTTGGTAGTGAGTCCAACATGAAAACTCCTCTAAAATATGGAATATTTTTGAAAATTTCTTTATATCAACGTCTGATAGAGGTCTGTCGGGCAGCAGTTTTAACAGTTTTTGATTGGTTATCGCATACTAGTCCGTAACCATTTTGTATGGTTTAAGGTAAAGTCCTTTTCCTACTGCAATAGACTCCATTGCTTTATTATGTCTTATTGCCTCCTCAAGTTGCTTCTTTGCATCCTTTGTCGCATTTACAGCTTTAGCAATAGTAGCACCTCCACTGGCTAAGCTTCCAATTGCACCCAGTGCAGTTAGAATAGGAATTATGGGTAAAAATCCACCAATTTTTGGTACATTAATTATTCGTGGTATAATGACTCGCGATTTTTTCCCTTTTAAAGAATTGTTGATAGCCTTACGAGCAATTTTAATGGCTGAGTTAATATCAAGGGGTTTTTTTCTCAAAATATTTGTCGCAGCTTTAATTGAAGTTCTAAAAGGTTTTTTCCCATTTAAAGAACTTTTTCATCTTTCTCCTCTTCTTCTTCTCCACACCCATACCAAATTTTTGTTTGAGTTTCATTGCGTTTGTAACCAAATATGCAAATGATTTTTCTGCGAGACTGCTGTCTTTTGAAACAACTCGTTCCCAAGCCTTATTTTCAAGAACTTTATCAGCCTGATGTCTGATATTCAAATTTTTATTCTTTGAATAGACTATATCGTGATTTTTACAAGCAGCGTCTAGTGAATTGATACCCTGGTCCCCTTGCTTTAAACGTTTTTGAAGTTTTGTTCCAGGTCCGCAATATTGATAACCAGGTAGATGAAGTTCAAAAGGTAAAGAATTTATTGTTTTATCTAACAAACCTTCTCCAACGGTAGTTTTTGGAAGACTAAATGCTTTATTATAAAGTACTACCATATTTGTCTGCTCTATAATAAAAAAGGTGTATATAAAAAGTTTACATCTAGTTTTGAAAATGCGTTTAACTAAACAAGACAAACATATTTTAGTTCGTAATGTTGATTCTTCATCAAATATTACAGCGAAAATAAGACATAGTTCTCTTACCGAATTCTATCCGTGCGTTAATTGTTGGTCCATCAAATTGTGGAAAAACTAATATTATGATTAGCCTCTTAGAAAGTCCTAATGGATTAAAATTTGAAAACATCTATTTATACTCAAAATCTCTATACCAACCAAAATATGAATACTTAAGAAAACTAGTTTCGCCAATTAAAGGAATGGGATATTACACATTTATTGATAATACCTCCGTTATACCCCCTGAGGAAGCTAAGCAAAATTCTGTTATGATATTTGATGACGTTGCATGTGAAAAGCAAAATAATATACGAGCATATTTCTGCATGGGTCGCCATAAGAATGTGGACTCATTTTACTTGTGTCAAACTTATACAAGAATTCCAAAGCACTTAATAAGAGATAATGCCAATGTAATCATAATGTTTAAACAAGATGAGACCAATATGAAGCATGTCTACAGAGATCATGTTGCTAGCGATATGAGCTTTGAAAAGTTTCAACAAATTTGTCGTGAGTGTTGGAAGGATAAATATGGATTTTTGATGATATGTAAAGATAACGAATTAAACAATGGACGCTACAGAAAATTCTTTGACTATTTCATATCAATATAAATTAAACTACACAAAATAAAAATTTTAGTTTTAAAATAAACCTTCATAGTAATACACCTACATTCTTAAATGTGATCCGATATCCAATATCTGATAGTTAATAATTGAACTGCTATCTGATAGCTGATATATACCTGATAGCTACCTGATAGCCGATCTGATAGCTGATACCGACGTGATACATAGCTGATATCGACCTGATACATATCTGATACCGACCTGATACAGACCTGATAGCTGATCTGATATCTAATCTGGCAGCTGATCTGATAGCTGATACCCAACCTTATAGCCTGCTTGAGACCTGGTAGCCAAAGATGAATGAAAGGATTCTTAAAGAGCTGGTGACTACAAGAAATGTCTTGAAGAAAAAGCTTCGTAGTATAAAGACTGGTGAAATTGAATCACGAGAACAACTAACAGACACGTTCAAGCCTATAACAGAACCTTTAAAAGAATTTTTAAATAACTCAAAGCATGCCGACAGATTGGTCAAAAAAGAAGAGAGTGACATGAAAACTGAAGCTGAAGACGATAAAAGTATTGATCTTAGAAAGTCCTCAATAAAATTAGAAACTAGTACTCCCAGGAAACTATTTGAAGAAGATACAATAGTTAATCAATCTAGTAGTGCAAGTGGTAGTGATAATGAGGACGAATTTTACTCACAAACTTCAAATACTGAAGATAGTTTTAGCAACTTGTCACCTTTGGAGGTGAGAAATGAATTGGATACTAATTATGGGCCCCATAAAGATTTAAATAATAAATGGAAATTTGGCAATAGCCACATTGACTTTGATCAGGATAAAATTCAAGTTGGCGGTCAAATATGGGCTCTAACACCAGGTCTTTCTCTCTCATGTTTCATAAAACTCCAAGAAACTATGATAAATCTGAACTAGAAATATACAAAAAATTTTAACTAGTACTAATGCATACAGAAGAGACTATAAGCCTGATGGTCAAATCAAAGGAACAAAAGCATACAAATATAAGCATATTATTCAAAAATTATTCAAAGAAGAAAACAGAAAAATCACCTGAGTCGGTTTTACATGCACCAAAGCTAATTATTTGGGTGGCGGAACAATGCAACTCAACCCCACAAACCGAACTATATATACTGGGATGATCCAAATGAGTTGGTAGATCGACTTCGACTATTGATTGCATCACAGGCTGCAGGTCACAGTAATCATAACAACGAGATTGTCTCGATTATTGAGGAATTGCGTGAAGCAAATATAATAGTATAAAATATTTGTATATAAAGAATGTCTGTTGATAAATTTGGTCACTATCTAAATGATACTAGTAACTTAATTTCATCAAAAAATGCTCCTAAATTGTTGGGCTTTTTTATGGATCCGAACAACAACATTGATGTCCAAAACAAAAGAATCAAAAATGTTGCAAATGCTTTGGAAGAAAACGATTGTGTCAATAAATTGTTTCTGCAAACTGAAATCCAAAAGCAAAAGCAGGAAATAACCCATCATTTAGATGATCTTAATGTTTTATTGCAAAATTTCAATAGAAAAATGGATGAAAAAATTATAAATATAAAATCAGTTTTGGACCAGCAAATTGAAGAACTAAGAGAAAAAATTTATAGATTGGAAAACTATGCATATACTTCAATAGCTGATAGTGCATCAACAAGAATAGAACTTGTTAAATTACAAGAACACACCCCAAAAATCTATTAAATGTCATTAAAGAGAAATATAGTAAATGAACTTCATAAGCAAGCGAGAAAAGTTTTTGTTCGTAGAGTTGTGATGAAAGGAATAGATGATCTTTGGCAAGCTGATTTAGTTGAAATGGGAAATTATTCAGGAGAAAATAAAACTATCGGTTTTTGCTGACTGTGATTGATACATTCTCCAAGTTTGCATGGGGTACCACTTAAAACAAAACTGCATTTGAAACAACAAAGCTATAGAAAATATTTTTCAATTGGGGCGTATACCAAAAAATTTGCAAACAGATGATGGCAAAGAATTCTTTAATAAGCACTTTAAAAAATTAATGGATGACTATAATATTAATCACTACTCAACATATAGCAGCATGAAAGCATCAATTGTAGAAAGATTCAATAGAACTTTAAAAGGAATGATGTGGAAAGAATTCAGCTTTAATGGCTCATATAATTGGATTGATTTGTACAAAGATTTACTGGATAATTACAATAGAAAAGTTCATCGTACCATCAAAATGCCTCCGATTAAAGTCAACTCGAAAAATGAGAAAAATTGTTAAATACAGTATACAGTCATTTAAAGATGTATAAAATGTCAAAGTTTAATGCTGGAGATCATGTCCGCATAAGCAAATACAAGCATACTTTTGAAAAGGCTATACTCAAATTGGACAACAGAGATTTTTACAATTAAAAAGTGCAAAATACTTATCCTACAACATATATTTTAGAAGACTATAATGGAAATCCCATTAAGGGTGGATTCTATGAAGAAGAACTTTCAAAAGCTAATCATCCAGATACATACCTAGTTGAAAAGGTACTTAAAACTAAAGGTGAGAAAGTGTTGGTCAAATGGCTGGGATTTAGTAACAACCACAATTCTTGGATAAGCAAAGACGAAATACTTTAGGTAGAAGAGGAAGAAGAAGCAGAATAATAAAATGTAATATTTTAATTTGAATTAAAAAATTATTAAATAAATGTATCAAATATTTATATTATAAACCAGTTTTGTATTAGACTTTATTTATTTGCAATCAAACACTCATAATGTCAGTAACGCTTACTCTAAGCTCCAACTCCTCAGAGCTATCTGCTAACTACTTTCCACCTATTGACTTAAATGGTGAATATGAATGTGCTCTGACTGATTTTCATTCATATAATAGCATACCGAATGTTGATGTATATAACAACATGTTTCATATAGGTGAACTTGCAATTGAAATACCAATTGGATCATATGAATTAAATGACATAGTTGATTATATAACGGAGCAATACAAACGGTTCAGACCAGAAAATAAAATTTATATAGAAGCTAATAACAATACAATGCAAGTAAAAGTAAACAGCTCCAAAGAACCAATATATTTTAACATGGAAAATACAATCGGTAAACTTTTAGGATTTAATAACAAAGTCTTGGAGCCAAACAGAGATCATTATTCTGATTTACCTGTAAATATTTTTAAGGTCAATCTCTTGCGAATTGAAAGTAGCATTGCTGTTAATACTTATATGAATAATGCCAAAGCTCATACACTACACGAGTTTCCGATAAATGTTCCTCCAGGATATATAAAATAGTTGAAATTCCTAAAATCTCATTTATTTACCTGTGAACTCTAGAGAGATAAGTTCACTAGCTCTACGCGTGGTAGATCAAAACGACGACTTAATTAATTTCGGGAGAAGAAAT
This sequence comes from Eumeta japonica, assembly GCA_005406025.1. Classification (NCBI taxonomy): domain Eukaryota; kingdom Metazoa; phylum Arthropoda; class Insecta; order Lepidoptera; family Psychidae; genus Eumeta; species Eumeta japonica. Next base: position 2,142 of record BGZK01004159.1, on the reverse strand, counting down.
AACTATTCGAATACATTTGAGGCCAACAAAATAATGATAATATACAATACAAGTGCATCATACAATAAGAAAGCATACAATACAAAAATATATTAGAACCTAAACATCCACTAAAGAGATCAGTTCATCGAAAGAATCTTACAAAAGCAAAAAAATTTCTCAAGTCTTTAAATTTGAAATTAAAATCAAAATGAGTTCAATAATAAATGTTTTGAGAAACCATTATCTGATGAAAACATCATCAAGAAGGACTACCATACATACATCCCATACTTACAGTCTTACAATAATAACGATGAAATTGAATCTCAATACAAAATCAAGATTTGTATGTATTGGCGAAAGTTATTTATATGTGGAAGGATTTGTTGCAGATGAGAAAACTTTAAAGCCCACATCCAACTTTAAATTAAGAAACAACTTTGTTGCATATCTATTTGATGAAATCTTTATGAACTTAATGGTACTGAAATTGATCATACAAGATATTTGGTGCAAACCAGCACTATAAAAATTGTTTCTTTGTCACCAACTGAAAGTATTGTGGATGCTGGTTGGAACAAAATTGATGATGTGAATCGTTTTACCTTGGTGTAATAAAAGTGATGAAGGTCTTAGCATCGTAATTCTACTGAAAAAGCAAAACTTGTAGTTTCACTCATTTCATGGAGAATTCCACATGTTCAATTATCTGATCTTAGTAAATTGAATATGATTAAAATACTTAATAATGGTGCTTCAATACCTATAGCTTTTCGCAGTTGGGATTGTCATTAATCCACAGCTCAATACGAGTAATAGTCACATATGGAACGTTAAGTTGGCTGCAAATAGAGAACTTCGTTTGTATTGATTGCTTTTCAGCGAGACAACAAGTTTGTTCATTGTAACCTCACCAATTTAAAAGTTCATTTGAATTCTGTGTCTTATCCATATGATGATCTTAATTTAAAATTTGAGCACGAGCGTTATGCAGTTCTATATGATATGTATCTAAGATTTCAATAATGCAACAATGCATTATTCAAAAATAATGCACCGATAATTGTAGTAGATGTCAGTCATCAAAACGAGTTACACAATACCGGACCCATTGATATAAAACTTGAATTTGAAACAGCAAATATTCCTGCAAAGACAGCTGCTTTATTGCATTTCTAATGCATGATCGCACTATAGAATATATACCTATAAGAGGACAAGTTCGCAAAGTATTATAAATCAAGTGATATGAAAACAATATAGTTTTATAGATTTGCAGGCATCAAAAGCAATTTAAAATGATTTCATCGCAAGAGGTAGCCTATCGTTTTAAAACGAAAATATTAATCTTTTATAAAACTTTTTGAGCTATCGCCAAAAAGAAGCTAATTGGTTGACAAAGCTATCATCATATAAATTAATTATGGATCAGTACCATATCAAAGCGTTTGCGAATTTCAAAACTAATACAGTTGAATGTCTTGATATGATACTGATCCATAATTCCAATTTTATGGATGATAGCTTTTGTCCAATAGCTCGTTTTTGTTTGACAAGCATTCAAAACCATATGGTGGTTTTATAAAGAAATTAATGTCTATCTCCAAAAATTTGAGAACAGTTTGTTATGAAACAAAAATCTTATTAATATCAATTTTCAATATTAATCATTTGTAATAATTTTAATAATTTTAATTTAATTTAACATGATCTCAAATTAAATTTGTTGTCTTTAAACCTTATTAATATCAATTTTAAATCTTGAGCCAATCTAAACTGAATGCCATCGTTTATTTTGTAAGATAATAAATATGGCAGAAGTTTTTGTTTGAAAATTTTGATGATTTTAGAAAATAAACAGTATCACATTCAGTTTGAATTAGCTCATTAATAATATCTTACACTGTTATTTTGTGCGAAATAATAAATTTATTTTTTGTTGCATGAATTCAAATATTTTGTCTTATTAATATCGAATTTTAAATCTTGAGCCACACCAAACTGAATGCCGACCTAGCTTTTTTGTAAAATCATAAATATTGCAGATATTTTGTAGTTTAAAATTTGTATTTTAGAAACATAAATGGCTTGAAAATTTTGATAAATACGAATGGATCATTAAATAAAGCACTGTTCTTTTGTATAATAGAAGAATTGCTC
>BGZK01004158.1:0-15914 GCA_005406025.1 Eumeta japonica | reverse complement strand
TTTTTTTTTTTTTGTTTCTCTCTTGCGACGAGAAGGTAAAAATGTCTATCCTGCACTTACGCGCGTGGTGTAGGACAGAAAACCACTAAAAAATTCTCCTGAAGTGAAAATAAGTAGGTCGGCTATGCTATTTGAACAATCGAGACCGTCAGATGACAAGTCAACAAAACTTTGATAAACTTCACCGAACCACGGCCGGACGGCACATGCGGTGCCGACGGCGCGTGACGCTGCGCTATGGACGACGCCTGTGGAAGTCGTCTCGGCATAGGATCGCAGGAAACCGTCACCGGGTCGGTTCCCCTCTCCCCCGGCGGAGGCGGTTAGCGGCGGCCGGGTGGATGAAAGCTTTGGTGAACCTGACTAACGGATAGACCTACTCTAAGTCAGTCATGCGTGTCGTTGACGTCATTAAAGGCTTTCAACTGCCGCTGTAAGAGCGTCAGGTGGATCGGTAAAACGTTTCGGTGGCCTACGGATAGGGTGGGTGGGATGCGGCGGTTGATAGTCAACCGCCGCGAAGCTACCATTGGGATGTGATCCCCGATGTCGAAAATCGCTTCGATGCGTCCTTCATATATTTGGAACTAGTGGGGAGTTCTAAGTCCTATGGAGAATTGAATTACGAACACACCAATGTGCATCCGTTGCGGCTCTACAAATTATTCTGTATGTATTACCTGTAGTCTATGTAGTGCTTTTGGAGCGGCGTGAGCGAAGACGGGAGACGCGTATGTCATCACCGTCCTAATGCACATTTTGTATATGGTACGTTTATTACGTCTAGATAGTTTACTTTTCTACCGAGCACGGCCCCGAGCCTTGCTTTGTAGAAAAGTGCAGTATTCTAACACGCTCGATATGATCTCGGAAGTGTAGATTTTATCGAGCGTGACTCCTAAATTCCGTTGCCACGGAATGATCGCATCCAACATTTTAAGATTGGAGTGTTTTTGTCGACAATGAGTCGACTCCTAATCTTACCATACTTGAATTGTATGGCTCTGATTTGTCGGGGTTTACTTCTATCCTCCACCGGAACCATTGACCCTAGCTCGTCAATGGCCCTCTGGGAGGAGAGTGAATCAGGTGCTCTAATCTATTTCCGTAAAGAGCGCGGTATCGTCCGCGAATAACGCGAGTTGGACGCCAGACGGCGACGGTCGCGGTACATCGTTTGTACGCGAGGTACAGCAGAGAGGGTGGAGCCTTGAGGAACTCCTGCTCTGATAAGACGTCTTGTCGAGTGAGTGCGCTCATGCCTAAATGTGAAATGTCTGTTTGCTAAATAATTTTGAATAGTGATTATGAGGCGATCTGGTACTTGGAGAGAATGTAACTTATAAATCAGATGCGTGCCATACTCTATCGAAGGCCTTGGCTACATCAAAGAGCAGCTACGGTGCTACGTTCGGTTTCAAAGCCCTCCGAGACATACTCTACTAAGCGGAGGACTTGCTCTTGCTGGACAAGAATGGGCTGGGCGAAAGCCGAACTGTTCATCTATGATAAGGCCTTTCCCTAGGAGGTGATCGCTAAGGCGATTTTGAGAATTTTTCGAATAGTTTGCCCAGACCGCTCAGGAGGCTGATCGGTCTGTAGCTGGCAGGGAGGTCGCGTGGTTTCCCTGGCTTGTGGATGCCTATAACCTCCGCCTCCTTCCAGGCAGGAGGAAAATAGCAATTTTATGCACGCGTTAAAATCGCGACCAGTAAGCTTAACAACGGTATAGAAAAGCATTTGATTGCTTTATTACTAATACCATCGAGGCCCAGGTGCCTTTCTGGTATTAAGTGATTTCACTAGCGTTTGGACTTCGCTGAGTGAGACGGGAGCCAGATCGTCTTTGGTTCGAGGGAAGTTTTGGAGAACCTTCTTCTCGATGCGACTGATATGAGCGATGTCGTGCGGAGGGAAGTGAGAGCATTGAGTCTCTATAGAGTCTGCAAGGCACTCTGCTATCTCCGCGTCGTCTATGGCCACTGAATTATCAGGTTTTGGTGGGGTATAGGGTATATCCCTCGGTTTTGAGCCTTTGGTAACTGCCCAAACGCTTTGTGGGATGGTTTGATTTCCTCCATGGTCGCTCCAACTCTCATTTCGGAATTCCCGAACGCGAGCTTTCACTTCGCGTTGGAGACCTCGCGCTCTGGATCTGTACTCGGGGTGGGATATGCGCTCGCGGCGCAAAGCTGCGTTTTGCTCTTATCAATTCGAGAATATCGGGCGGAAACTTCCGGCGATCCGGGGCCGGAACCTCCCGCTCGCTCTCCTCGACCACTGTCCTGAAGTGGTTGGTAAAACCTATGGCAGGTCAATCTCGTCTGTAGACGCGATGTCATTGGGAATGCTATTGAGGTTTGGAGTGTCGATTTTCTCAAGCGCGGTCGACACTCTTTTCAATTATAATGGGGATGGGATAGGCCTCCCGCCGTCGGGAGGTCCCATTTTAATATAACCGGTCGGTGGTCAGACGTGAGACCGTGTATTGTCTCAGTACTATTGAAATTAAGTGCAACTCCTTTAGTGAGTGCGATATCTATCGTCGAGGTCTATGTGTGACGACATGGGAAAACATGTCGACGTAGAGGGCGCGATGATTCCGAAGTTCTAGTCTGTCCTCGAGTTTGTCGAGTTTAATTCCGTTATAATTGTTAGATGGGCAGCCCCATCTTATGTTTTCTAATTGAAATCACCGAAGGGATGACGGCATCCCTAAGGCAAAGGGGCTCTTAGGTCGCGCCGGAGCAACCGTTTTGGAGACGGGAGATAGACCGAGACTATGACGAGTGTACTATGGCCCGATGCGAGATCTACAACCCGTGGCTTCCATATTTGTAAGTGGAGGAATATTAATAGGGCCGCAAATGGGAGCGTCTGAGTACAGAGCGGTACCCCCCTTATTACTGTATGTCCTGTCCGTTCGTAGCTGGACATAGCCTGCGATGCTGCAGGCTTTAGGCCTATCGGTTTAACATATGTTTCTTGTACGAGAGCGATATCGATGCTGTTCTCCGACATACATTTTTTAACTCTAAAACGTTCGAAGTTAGACCGCAAGCGTTAAATGATAATAATCTAATATTTTGGTTTGAGGCGCCCAACTGAGGGAGAGCTACTACGGGTGCAGACATTTATATAGACTCTAATTTAACCATCAGGTGATGGTATTTGACGAGAACCATGAGTTTCTCTTCGACGTTACTGCACGCTCGAAATCTCGGGCGATTTGAAATCTCTGAGCTCTTAACGGCGAAGGATGGACATCACCGTTTGAATGTCGTCTCAAACGATGTGGTGCCCGCGGTCGCGGAAGCGGGGAGCGACACGGGTGGATCGCGGCGGACAGCTTCTCCAGACGGTCCCGGGCGGCCCTCGGTGGCAGCGTGGGCTGGTTTACCACGGGTTGGAGACGGGGCGAGAGGCGGCAGCCGGGGGTTGGTTTGTTTCCCAAGATCGGGAAGTTATTTAGAATCCCGAGGTGGAGCTACGGGCCTACTTTTAGGCCTATTGGGATTAGGTCTATTATAAGAAAAATTGGGGCTTTCGGACATCCCCTATAGTTGGCCGTATGCTGCTGGAACAATTCACGCAGGAGGGTTTCTCTCTGACTCACGAGTACGCAGGCTCTCTGGTCCAATGTGGGACCAAACATTTCACCGCAGCGCGGGTCCGCATGACAGTTGGCGGCCGCGTGGCCGTTAACTGGCAGCAGTGGCACTGCCCTGGACCTCCTTTCTTGTGCGGGGCCTCCTCGGATACCCGAGAGCCACACATATTCAAATTATTGAATATCTTGGCTTCTCGGTCCTGGGAAGGACGGCGAGCTAGTCATAATGACCTCTCTGCGGCAAAGTCTGTGCACCGAGTGCACAGGCACAAGAGGTCGGCTGAATTCGTCTACCGGGAAGTCGATAGGAATGCCGCGGATAACGGCCTTTGTTTACGCTCCTCCTCGAGGGCGTACGTGTGAAATTGGACTTTGAAGTCCACGAGATATTTATTGAGACTGCGGAAAGTCTCAACGTCTGGAGCAGTGAATTTTAATGCCGTCGTCGGCGGTGCGGACGGTACTGGATTTATCCGCAGACGGGTGCAGTCTGATATTTAGGAAGTTAGCGCCTTTGCGCAAAAAATGGGTGGAGGCAGTTTAGGCCTAGGAGGTGCGGTGGGCTTGGCACCCGTCCTAGAGCGGTTTGGCGGTCACCGCCTGCGTGGAAGCGGAGACTGGATTTCGGGTTGACTCAACCGAGGCGGTACTGTAGTCTGAGTCTGTTGGACCGCAGCGGGGGAGTTTGCATCGTTTGCACGGGATGTGGGCGCCGATGATGGGTCTATGTCCATCTCAGCTGGTCGCGAGTCCCTTCGCTTTTTTGAGCGCTTTTCTTAGCGCTCGTTTATTTTACCCTCTACGAGGGTAAATGAGGTGTTACTTTTCCGGACTCGCTGTCCGAACCGACGACTGTTGCTGTCGGAGCGTCGCTCCTTCGTCGGACGATGAGCTCGCCTGGCGTTTATTTTATTTTATTCGTCTTCATTGGTGATGTTGCGCGTCGAGGCGCGGCTCGAGACGAGGGTCACTCTCGCGATTAGTTTTTTACTACGTCCTGGGCGCTTCGTATCCTATTTCGGACAGCTTTGGTTAGGACCTGTTGTATAATTCTAACGTGATGGGAGTTTGGGCCAGACCCTCCGCCCCAGAGTGGGGGAATCTTGGTCCATGGTAGGCTAATTTTAAATTCAATATATTATTATTTATGTTTTGCGTTGTATAGCGTTAATACAGGTGTATTAATGCTAACGGTATATATACTTAGTGATACCGTGCGCGTTTGATCGTACAGTTGCCGGCTGTTGCGCAGGTGTCTAATTAACCGTCTATTGTTCGTCGGGGCGAACAATGACGACGCAATCGGCCGGCCGAATTCTCGGAGCTCGACGGGCAGGTATGCGAACACACAATGGGATGCTCAGCTATGTTTGCGCGGCGTCTAGTAAGTCTTTAATATTGAGGTTTTAAATTCGAAATAAGGGGCGCGTGGTTTTGACCTAGCGGCCTAACAGCTCATTAGGTCTGCTATAGACCTAGCAAACAGTACAGGAGGAGTGAGGATGATGGAGGTGGGCGGACGACACCTGGTATCGGCGAGGCACCCTCCAGGCCGGTGGTCCCAGGTCCGTCCGGGTTTGCCGTTCCCTGAAGGCCAGAAGCCAGAAGGAAGCTGAAGGGCTCGCTCAAATCACCTCGTTGACACCTTTAGGTAGCCAGCGATTTGACCTTAAGGGTTTTCGAAAATGTCGCTTTATTTGTGAAAGCTTAATTAAAAGCTTTCAAAATTCCTGTTAAAATCCTGAAATAATAAGTATTATTAGTTGTGGGTGTGGCGGCCGACGGCGCCTGGACTCGATCGGCAGGGGCCGGGCGGTCTGCAAAAACGAATAGCTTAGTTAGAGCGCTGGGAAGCGGGCGCGCGGTAGCGTCCGTTCGGGGCGAACGTCGAACTGAACTAATGTGACCATTCGATGCTAAATGATTTTGTAAGTATTTTTTATGGCTATTATTTTTAATTCTATGGATTCATCATTTATATATCTAACATTGTCGTATGTCACTCGCATACGATATGCATTCATAGTCAACACTTAGTCAAATTAAATTCATACTCAACATGCACGGAAACTACATTCTCATTGCTCACCGGAACATACATTCAAACTTCACAAAGCATGGAAACTACATTCACGCACGCGACACAAATTCACACATAGGTCCGAAACGACATTCATTCGTCATATGCAGAAAATATGCATTTATGACACATGAAAAATAATAATTTTCATTTTTAGTTTTTAAAGGTCGTGAATGTTCAAGCCATCTGCCTCTACGACCATTTCATTGATGTTGCTTTTCCAGAACTTTCGACTTTACAACACTCTATTGAACGAGAACCTCAATGGTGTTGAGGGCAAATGGTTGTAATGGAGGTCGAGGATTAAAATGTTGTCATTTAATTAATAAATAATTCTTCGATTTTTAATAATAAAATGGTTTTGTTTTCAATTTGATTTAACTTCCACAACTAATCTTTGCAATTCACTAAAGAAAAATTTATTACATTTATGCCTTGAAACAGGCGGTGGCAACGACTTATGAAATCATATATATATATATATATATATATACGAATTCAGATTTTATGTGATAAGTGCGATATTGAACAGTGTTTAGTAGCACTGTTCAATATCATAATATCGAGCATAATTTTTGGGATGGTTCTAAAATTAATGTTTCAATCAAGTCAATTAATCGGCGGGTAGTAATTCTTAGTAATTCAATAAATTCAATAATATAACTTAGAATAGAATTATACATACTACTTTTAAACATATGTTGAAATAAAATTATTATCATAGAATTGCAGAAACACGTTTAATAAATAATATATTACGAATACAGTTTAAAATATAGAGTGTTTAATAATATTTTATGAAACTTTTTCGTAAATTATATACGACGTTTGCCGTCAAAAAGTTTATGAATTTACAATTTTCTATAACACTCCAAAAAATTGAATGTGGAAACAGCAAGGTCCAATTTCAATTTTTTTTAGCTGAATATTGTTTGATGTCATTTTAATTTATAAATTACAAAAATATATGGTTCATAGAAAGAAGATTCCATTAATGTTTTCAATAACAGGCAATAAGGACAATAAAACGATCGAAGGTCAATCTATTTAAAATTCCCTAGACGATAATACTGAATTATTTCTTAATGGATTAATATTTAATAAAGATATTAGAGATTGATTTACACATTTTGTTATTATATTAAACGAATAGAATTCACAGAATACAGAATATGTAACACTATATGTTGCGGATTATCGAATTTTGATAAGAACTTAGTCCATTGTCTATTAGGAAAATAAAAATGTGTAACTTAAGTATCGTGGTTTTAAATGTAGAAAGCCTCTTTGTCTAAACAAAAAGGAACTAGGCGGATTGTTAATTACCCCTCCTTTGGTAAACCATGAGACATATTAGTATACTGGGCTCTTGGGAGACAAGCTCTTTCATTTTGTCAGTTCTTTAGTCCTGTAATATTGAGAAATTGTTTATTCTATAATAGACAATCATAGGCAGGACGGTAATAGAAGGCTTTTTGCGATGGGAGAAATGCGGCGGCGGTGCATGCGCATCCATCGTTAAAGCCTTCTATTTCTGGGTAACAATTTTCCGTTACGCGCCATATTTATTCAATGTTATTAATGTCATCGTGGCATAAAACATAATTGTTACTAAGGCCACCTGTCACATATACTTTCTGTCAACACCCTAGATCTATTACCAGTTTGTATATATTACATTTTCTATTATCTAAGTTAAAACCTTTCAACCGACATACATGAACTATTCATCTCACATTCTTTCATTGAGGACTCGATTTTATATGTAGTTCGATAATTTTCCTACAATTCATATGGCCCCATAACATCGCATTGTTGAAAGGTTTACCTCTTCTAGGTACATATACCATTATCAAGTCTCTACATGAAACTCTGAACATTTCTATTTCTGAAACTCAGTAGTGACGTGAAAATAATATTTCAATTAGTGACGAAAAAATTTTATAAAGTTATTTGTGTCCATGTCTATGATAATAAAAGCCTTTTGTATAACTTTATCATTTAGTTTTATTCAACCAATTTCTCATGAAGTTGTAAATAGTCATTTTAAGGTTATTTCAGGTTAACATTGTTTGTGATGGTATATCAGTGAGTTAAGCCATTAATTACAAAAATATATATAATATCGATAGTAATAATTCTAAATGTAATTAATGAAATGCTATAATCTTAGTAGCAGAAAGGTGAAATAATTATTATTTTGTATCCATGTCTATGATAATAAAGCCTTTTACATAAACTTTATCTAATTTAGCTTTATTCAATATTTCTGTGAAGTTGTAAATAGTAAACCATTTTTCGAAAATGATGTCATAAAAGTTTCATTTCTTACGTGTGTACACTAAATACCACACTTTTTTAATTATACAGGATTCGATTTTTTATCAATTCTCAATTTATTTCAAATGTCAATGTATTGAAATTGTGGAGTATCAGAAAATAATAAATCACATATGATTCATATATTTCCTGCCACAGTATGAATCATTATCATGTATATTAATTATTAATTTTAACGAAAGTTTACCAAATAATCAATTTGGTTTACGTGTACTAGTTTTTTAATGTATATAATAAAAAAAATTAAAGTTAATAAGTACATTTACAAAACTCAAAGTATTTATGTTTGTTTTACATTGAACATACTAGTGCATAAATCATTTATTATTACTTAAAGAAGGAAAGAGCTCATATTTGCTTATAAAAGCAAAAGTCCTATTTTACGAAAACAGAGAAGCACCAAAGTGATTTTTTATCGTTCTTGTCATTAAAGACTAAAATTGGTATCAGGATTGAAGAATGGTTGAAAATTTTATGCCTTTTTTTTTTAAAAAATCCTGAAACGATGTCTTTAAAGTCATAACTTTTTGTTGTTGGATAAATGCATTTCTCCTATAATTCCTTTCTAACATTTTAGAAATATTTAATGTTTATGTCTCCATAAAAGTATTTAAATACGCTCGAGATAGTTAGAATTACCCAGAACAGTAAATTTCAAATAATCATAGCCATTCAAATATGATAAACCTTATCAGTAAACTACCATGGAACTTATATCAAAGCTCTATTTCTTAAATAGCATCATAGTATCGTTTATTAGATGACCACTGTGGTAGGAATCAGTGAGGACAAAATAGTTCGACTCGTTATTAAGAAAATACTTTTCAAGTTTTGTAAAAATTTAAAATCAAATTAAGTTTGAAACGTTTTGTAAGAGGCAATGGTCATATTGCCCTTAAAGGAAATTGGAAATATATACAAATTTGAAGCCCTTTTTTAAAGTAACAAAAATGTAAATGAAAGCAGAATGCAATTTCAGATCTACTAAGTTAATGGATGATGAAAATAGTTCGAGATACTCACATTAAGCCGGGCGTGATTCCACTCATTTATAGGTAGACGACAAACAACGACATTGAAAATTGATTCTGTAATAAAGTGTAGTATCACATTTCAGCTTAATTCTTGTTGTCGTTCATTTATTGCTGTCAAGAGATAACATATTCGATATTACAAACGACTTAAGTGCCTCTTCTACGAAACAAGATATTCCGAATTTAAATTATAGTCGTAGATGTTTTCTCATTTAATTAGATTTTAAAATGTTCAAAAATTATGTTCAAATTTAATCTGCTAGCGTTATATTTACAGAATTATTTTTTATAGTGCATTGTTTATTGTATTATCTTGTTACACTATATGCCACAGAACAATTTGTTAGTGTACACGTTCTATCTAACTTATAAATTCTAAAGCTGTGTTCGTAGTTATCTTAGTCTTAGTCAGGGTGCAACTCTCATACAAATTATAATCCAAAAAAATAGCAATGATATTGCCATCTATAGTTCAAGTATGAAACAAACACGAATTTTACGAATTTTCACAATAGGTGGCAGTGCGGTAAAAGACAAAAATAAATTTAATCATTGACTATTTTAATTTTATATTTAAATTATTTAGAATGGTCTTAAATAATTAAGATTAATTATGTACTTAACAAATAAAAATATAAATGAAACTGAATCAATAAATCTTGTTTGGTTTATATTGTCTACGTTCACAGATAATCTATAACCTATGGCCATTCAATGGCGTCGCAGCGTCAATTTTGTTTGTTTGCGTTTGTGTTGGTTGCTACGTAATATATTTGTGGATTTTCTTAACGACTTGGCTTGAAATTGTTTTGTAATATCTGAAAATAACGTTTGACCTTGTTTTAATACACCGGATTCTGTTTGCCCAAGTGATTTGGCTTTTGATGTTTTGGATTTCATAAATTACAACGTTGCTTTTGCGATTTAAAATGCCGAAGAAACAATTTTGAAATGTTATTTTGGGTGTGATACTGAGGGTAAATATTAAGACTTTTGTACATCTTATGATAAAATACCATTTTAATCTCTTTTTCAAACACTTCCATTATTTCAGGTCCTTTCCATCGGTTTCCATACCGGAGTATCCAAATTTAGACAGGTTTAATTTATGGAAGCAGTTCTAGCACCAGCAGTCAGGATAAAGGCGATTTATATATATATAATAATGTCCGATTCTGTGATAGTCATTTTGAAGAACGCTATCGTTTACCCAGTAAACGACTTACTAGAACAGGAATTCCGACTTTGAATATTCGTAAGTATTTATAATCATATGTGAACTAAAATATTAACTATACTCAAATTAGTATGATTATTCTATTGAAGCAAGTAGAACTTTATCATTTGGATTCAGGAATTTAAAGGTCCAGGATTGAAAATGATTGGGTCTGAAATTTCCTGTAGTTCCCCGTTTTGTAATGTGTATGTTCAGTACATAATTGCATGATATAAATCAACACCAATGTGACTGTCAACTTTAGGGCTGCGGATCATGATGGATAATGTCTTTCAATTTCAAACAATAATCTTACATTTGTCCATAGATCTCCTTAGTTACCAATAGATTTATGATATAATAGAAAATTCTTAATGCAGGCAGTTGTCATATCCAACTTTGTTCGTTCAGATAATTACAATTTTTTTTCTGGAATATGTAATAATACTTAATAAATGCTGTAAGTAAATGAAGCGAGGTATGACTAATTTATATGGAACATTGTTTATTATAAATGGCGATAACACATCTAAAATTTTTTCATCAATAGAAGTCTACAATGCAGAATAAAACAAGCTATTAATATTTTCATCCCCAGCTTCGTTTGCATATTTGTGTTAGTATACTCAAAAATTTTATATCTCTAAAAATTCTTCCCTTGTAGAAAGCTCTCTTTCCGAGTAATATTGTTTATATTTAATTTTGATATATCCAAATCTGAACTGTGTTCGATACCATAATTCAAAAGCGGAACAAGGAACAGAATTGTACATTGTGATTTTAAAGTTAAAGTTGAATGTGGAGTAGGATTATAATCAGAGTTGAGGCGGGGCTAGAATCAACAATATTATCGATTAAGAGATATAATCTATATCCATGAAAATGCAGTTGTAAGTGTTAAGCTTGTAGTATGTCTAAAACCCTTTTTAACCAACTATGAAGGTTTCTGATTTTAGCATCTTATATATGTTTACCTGTTTCTAACTACTTATTACATTCATTAAATAAGATAAGAATAAATAGATAATACTTAAGTAAAAGTTTGACTTACAAATTAAAATCTCTTATTTTTTCACAGTTGAGTGATCATTACCTCGTAAAATGAACATAGCTTGTTTATACTTTTTAGTTGTTTATTTTGTAGTTGGTTTATGGTTTTAACTTTTTAGATTGTGACACACTTAAATAAGTTTAATGTCATTACAATTTTTTTTTTTTCAGCTTCCACTTCTCAAAACATATTTCCAGTGATGGAATATCAGGCTCCAAACACTGTGGAATTTACCTTTACACAACCTCAACACACAGAAGATAATGCATCCAAGTGCTCAGGCAAGTTAAAATCATAAGTAATTTTAATGTATATATATCCAATAAAATGATTTTAGTCATTAAATTTCAGTCTTATCTTGGGATTAGCAGTTGAATGAGTGTCACACATTATATTTTCAAGTAATATATATAAATTTTTCAGATGCCTATTATACACCTAAAAGTTAATGAATGTTTTTTATATAAACAAATCAACTAATATTTTTCTTGTTATTAAAATTATTTAATAATTATTGTCTCTGCCTTTTCAGGACCGAATAAAGTCCATTACCACGAGAAGCATTAAATATTGTAAAGAATATGTAAACTTAAAATTACTTTTAAAATTACGTACAAAATGTAAAAATCAGACAAAAGATACGTGTAGCTGAAAAACTATCAAAACAAAAATCATTTTAAAAATAATAGAGAAGCTACCTGAGCCAGCGAAAATATTCTGGGCATGCAATTTAAATCTTTGAATAAAATGCCTAGAGGCAGACGGTATACTCTTGAAGAAAAAATTTTAGCTCTGACTGTTTACAAACAAAGTCAAAGGCTTACAACCTTTGAGAAGATTGTTCTCTTACCATCGAAAAGAGTTTACAAAAATGCTTGAGCATAATCGTTTTAAAACCGAGATAAATGACATCATAATTAAAATTTAAAGAAAAGAGTCAAAATGTCTGAAGAACAAAACTCTGCACGTTAATATTTGATGAAGTAGCCTTAACATCGGGCTATTTTATAATAAAAAATGATAAAATAATAGGTTTTGAAGATTTTGGGAAAAAAAAATAATATTGCAGATCATGCTTTAGTGTTCATGATAAAGGGTATTAAAAGTAAATATAAGCAACCAGTCTGTTTTACTTATTGTCAAAGCACAACTAAAAGTATTATTTTAAAAGATTTAATTAAAACAGTTGTGAAACAATTACATAACACAGGATTGCGAATAGTTGCAACTGTTTGTGATCAAACTAAAACAAATATTAGTGCCATTAATAGTCTTATAGCAGAAACTAAACAAAAGTACTTAAAGTCGGAACAAGAATATAAAAGCTTAGCCTTTGAAATTGATAATACAAAATATTTCCTATTTATGATGCACCTCATCTCCTGAAAGGAATGAGAAATAATTTATTAACAAAGATTTGAGATTTGTTCATAATGGTGAAGTAAAATATGCAAAATGGGAGCACCTCCAAATGTTATTAGAAGTAGATGTTGGTGAACATGAGATACGTTTAGTTAACAAGCTAACAGAGCAACATGTAAACAAAGATAAAATACCTAAAATGAAAGTCAGTGTTGCAGCTCAGGTTTTAGCCAAAGGGTGTGGCTGCAATGAGGTTTTGGCAAGTAAGTTTAAAACTTATAAAACTCTTATGTATTTGCATGGTGACTATAGATAATTTGGAAATGTTATAGGAGAGCTAAAAGTCTAACTTAATTTTGCATCTATAATGTTTTTTAATTAACAGAAGCATTAGTTACATAAATTTGAACCTAGTTTCGATATAGACTATTAATTTGTGCCTCCAATAATGCTTTTACAATATTTCATAATAAATAGTATGTATAAACTAAAATTTATTACAGTTATTTTTGATTGTCTGTGTTAAATTATTAATTTAAATTTATTTTAAGTATAAAAAATAGAAAACTGATTGTTAATCATCAATCAATTTAGTCTATTATAGTTAAATTTGTAAAAGACAGACTTGTTTGATTTCTGACTTGTGTAACAACAAGTAGTTTGGATTCATATATACAGAAAAAGCAATATTAACCTAATCTGTGGATCGGTATCTTTTCAGTAGTTCTCAACTCATTTTCATTAATTTTGTGGGTTGGATCCTTACTAAACTATTTCTTATTGCTAAAATGTATTCAATAGGTTGTGACTTGCCAATCATTATTAGTGGCATGGCATATTCACCGGATCTAGATACTATAAAGATATATGGGGTATTTTGAGTACCCTGGGACTGAGGAATCTAGTTTCTTCTCTTTGATGTCACTTTTAGGCTAACCTGTATCAATTCTGTTATTAAATATGTTTTATAACAGAAATCATGAATGACACAGTCCACAACATTTTGAAAAAAATAAAACTATTTTACATAAATATGGTAAAAGATTTGCATATCATCACAAAAAGAGTATTTTCAAACATTATTTGTACTTTTTGATTGTGCTATGTCATTGTTATCAAATTTCTGTAATCACTTAATAATATTTATAAAATGTGTTTCAAAATATGTTTTAGATTTGTACTTGCTATATTGTGATAAGCATTTTTATAAAATTATTTACCTGAATGAAGTTAATATTTATTTTATTTTGTTTTAGATCACAACATACTTCCCAAGGAGTCTGGCGACGGCGGAGTTTCTTTGATAATGGATAAATTATTTGATTCATTTAATGGCCATTCATACCAAATCTGCAAAATTTTCAAAGGGTGTCTTAAACAAAGTTCTCCACATTTTAAATTTTGGAATGAAATATTACCAATTTTAGAGTCAATGCGATTTAAAACTTTAGTAAAAAAAAGAAGAAACTACTGAAATTCAATATAAACAAGTACCATCTTTAAAATTGGATCCATAATATAAACATTTTAAGGAAATGTTTATATTTTAAAAGAAAAGTTTGCAATTACCAGTTTATTAACAAGAATTTTAATCAAGACCCCTTGAAAATTTTTGGTAACATTAGGAGTAATGGTTTAGAAATAACTCTCCGACGTGTTTGCAATTCATTAATGCATTTAAGACACTTTTAATTAATAATTACACATCAACCCATGCTGTAGGCGCTAACTGTGAACGTGAATAATAAACCGTTACAATCATTAAAATATATGCTTACTAATAAAAATTATAATGTAGATATGGAAAATAACGAAAACTTTAGAAATAAATTCATTTGAAAATTTATTGGCAGATTTTGAAAAAATAATGATTCAGAAATACATAATGAAGCAAAACTTATATGGGTATATAATTAAAAACCAAAATTAAAATATGTAAAATTGCCATAAATGCAAAATGGAGTTAAGTAATACAACTCCTCCACAACCCTCTTTTTTATTTATGAAAGAGACTTCAAAAAATCTCTACATTACCCATCAACTAATTTGTGTAATTTTCTAAATGACATTTATGTAATTATTCAAACGTGTTTACGAGAAAATCCTCAGCAAAAATTTGAGACAAAAAATCATATTTATGGCAAACATTTTTGTAATAAATCGTTTCTGACATGTAACGTTCATAAAGACGAAGTCTATAAATATATTAAATTTAATAATAGATGTTGTCATTAACAGTTGGTGCACAAACATCAATCGAATATTACAAGGAAAATTATTAAATTTGATAATAATGACTTAATAAAAGTGCAAGCAGAAATTACATGTTACGTAAGAAAAATAAAAAAGTCCTGATTATAATTTCTTTTATTTACAAAGGATGATATGTACTTAAAATCTTAGATGGATAAAATCGTATCCATCTAGATTTTTATTATGTCATCTTAATATCCCAAATTCAAAATCGAAAACAAGAAGTGGCATCTAGCGGCCATTATTAACAATATAACAGCGCCATCTAGTGGCACGTATGTGAGCTAAAACAGTGCCATCTATGATACGGGGATTGCGTATTTGAAAATGAAAACAAGAGTGGCGTATCTATAACTACCATAGGTGTATTATCTATGGTCTTAGTATCATATGTATGGATTGATAAAATGTTTAATTGAACATAGTTTTTGACAATTTTCTTACACCTAATATTATGAATTGAGGTCTCTTTTATATTTTCATGCATTGGTTTGTTTTGAACGTATTATCCTTATAGCTTTTATAATTTTTGAATATAGATAAAATTTTAGTTAAAAACTATTGAAACGGCCTTGTTATAAGTTTTGTTTTGTGAAAAAATGTACTAAGATTGTAAGATATGCAAATTCGGTATACAAACGTGATAGCTTTTAAAAAGCCCATATTGTTTATTTTGTTTTTAGAATTGTATTCAAGTTGTAATGATTTTTCTGTAACACTAATTTTAACAATTTCTTTAGCTTTTTGAACTCATTCTAAGTTATATGGTTGAAGAGTTTTATATGAGGTATATTATAGTAATCTTCAAAGTCTTGGAATAACTATTTTTAATACATGATTTGAGTATGATAAATAGCTTTTAGTATAGTTTTTATACAATTATTATTTTTGATTAATGTAATATTTTAAGCTGAAGTGTTATTTTAACAAATACTTCTATTAATGTTAAAATAGAACAGTTATAAAAT
>BGZK01004157.1:0-15920 GCA_005406025.1 Eumeta japonica | reverse complement strand
CACGAACACCAAACACAAATGTAGCCAGGCCACATTTATAAACAAAGTCAAGCACTAATTATTTTAAAGGCAGCGGCAACGGCGTCGCATGCAAACAGCTGGCATTGGTTTTTTTGGCTTTGTGTATACACATAATATAACATACATATATGCATGCATATAAGCAGCTGTTTATTATATTTCAGTAGTGCCACTTCGTTTTATTTCAGCGGTTTTCGTTTGAAAAATTAGAATTATGTATTATTGCTTAGTAGAGAAAAATTTATTTTTCAATAAAATTAAAAATAGAATAAAACAACTATTGTGTATATTCATGAAAAGTAAAAAGTATTTGAAATCAATTTTAGTAAAATTTATAGGAAATATTTGACTTAAAATGCATTTGGAATTAATGAAAATTTTTATGAATATGTTTATATGCATGTACATTTTGGGAACTGTCACGCCTATTAGGTTAAGTGGAGCTTCGAAGTTGAATATTTTACAACGATTTAAAACAAATACTGAAAACAATTGTATTTGTTTCATTACAACTTTATTCTCAGTTCATTTAAGGGACTGCGTGGAGTTTTTAAGGTACTATGTTACCACATTGTTGGTGTGTTTTATAGCATTTTTACTGAATATAAACTAAAACGAAACAAAACAAATATAGAAAAGGAACAAAAGCAACTGAGCGTAAACAATACCTAGAGTGGTATTTTGTTTCTTCTTTATAAACTGGCTGGGGAATCTCTCTGAATTAATTTCATAAAATAAATGTGTATGTATACAAAGCTGTGTATTTAACTTTGCTAAATATAAAATTTAAAATTTACGTTTTAGAGCTTTATGATTTGATGGACGTTTTCCCGAGTGCATCGTAATATATTATATCAAAACTGACCTAAAGATACTATTTTACTTTTATAAATTCATACATATATATTAATTTCTAAATATCATAGAACAAACTAGAAAGTTCTGGTGTGTTTGGTCACGGAATTTTTGACAGTTGATTTCTTGTGGCTTGTGAATTTTAAATGTCGTTACTAATAAATAAATTTTTTTGTTTTTAAATAAATTTCTCCACACAATTCTACATAATTATTTAATGTTATTTTTTGACGAAAATTTCCTAAATCCCTCCTGTACTGACTTTTAGGAGATTTTTCACTTCGTGAATAACTTTTTTTTCTAACAATTCTTCTTTTCCGTACCAGCAAATGAAAACGTAAATATATTTGTATATTAACTTAATTATAATATATTTATTATCAAATAAAGTAATATTAACATATTTTGTTGAATACATATGTATGTATATACATACTGTATTTATTTCTTTTAAGCACTTATATATTTAATATTTTCTGATATATTGGCATCACTTACTTATTTTGTCGCCAAGAAAATAGAAATAGATCTAAGTTGACGACAGCTACAACGGTGGTCGTAGTCGTGTTGCCATGCTGTCGTCAAAATATTTGTTACCATAAAATGCGTGTATTCTATTTATGCAGTCGGTGTTCGTAGCCTGCTGTGACGAATGTGTTTAATGCTTAACTCGAATTCTCACAAACTGAGTTGTCGCGATTAAAGTGGGATTGCAACTGGTCATACTTATTTAAGAATAATGAGAAATTCGGTTGAGGATTTAGTAAGAAATCTGGAGGCACCCTGAGCTTGAGGGTCCCTTAGTAATAATGCTATTGCCTTGTAAGCACAAGCTGATTCACCGCAAAAAGTGGTATTGACACCAACAGTTAGATTAATCAAAATATGCATGCAATAATGTAGTATGCATGCCTTGTTTTTATTTTGACTAATTGGTTTTGGGAGGGAGCTATAAAGATGTTCCATTACATACTTTTATGTCACACATTCTATGTCTTCACAACCAAAGTCAATAAAAATCATGAAGAACTAAAAAGCACATGAAATAAAATTGCCTTTTTCAACACTCTAGCAAATCGAAGAAAAAAAAAATAATGATTAGAAATATATGTACATGCATACATACGTATCTACATAGATATAAGGAATGTAAATATGTATACATAAATATTAAAACTGTAACACAAATGAATCAAGGGCGTTAGAAAAAATTTATAGATACATACATCCAACAAAAATAGTAAGCAAAAGTCCACATTGGTGAGAACCACATGTACCATAAACTTATGTATGTATGTATGGTACATTTGTACAAAAAGTAACGCACCACAATTAAATGCAAACAGTGCATTATTCATAGCAAATAAATTGTTTTAATTTAAGAGCACATGGCGTTTATTTTACAAATTATTAATATTTATGTCTATATATGTATATGTGTACATATTTATATATGTATGTAGTTATGTACAATTGTATGAATGTATACAAAACTATTACGCGGTAGTTTTTCTTCTGCCTATTTTAAAATGGGCTTTTTTTCTATGGTGTAAAAAATATGTCATGCAGCCGCAAGATTACAAAAATATAAAAAATAAATAAACATCATTGATTTTTATTGAACGTGGTGGTTAGAAGTGTCAAATAACAGCAGAAAGTAGCCTAATTTTATAATAGTGTAATAGTAAGTAGATACTACATATATATGTACATGTTTGTATGTATGTATATGTACACAAATCTGTTGGTAAATTGTAACCCTGCAAACATTTCCTATTAAAATTGATATTAAATACAACATCATGGAAAGCTATCATATACGTCTGGCACCGCTTTGCTACAAAGCTAAACTATTGGAAGAAAGGATCAACTTCAATAATACTTATATGAAATTAATTCATTTAGGGCCATTATTACTACTACTGATAAGTGTCAGTAGGATTTTGTCGGCCTTATTTAATACTGAGATTTCATAATATGACACCTAAACTGTCTGTAATTCTTTCAGTGTACAAAAGGTCTTTAGCGGGTCTATTCTGTAAATCACTAAAGTTAAATCTCCATCGCTAAAATCTATAAATTCTGTTTAGCGGCTTTTAGCAATGAATACACCTCTGTAATTTAAGCTCTTAATTTGCCAAATTTTGAAAGTAAATTGTTACAATTTTAGCATTTTATTTTGCTACAAAATGCTAAAACTTAGCATATTTTGGTGAATTTTGTAGAAATTAAATTAAAAGATTTCGTCATTTCTGCCCAAGAAACTTAAGTTACAGAACTGTATGCGTCGTTAAAAACCGCTAAAACAGAATTTATAGATTTTAGATGGAGATTTAGCTTTAGCAATTTACAGAATAAGCCTGTTGTTCAATCGAATTTAAATCGTCATATATCTCAATGCGATTTAATGATTTGAAGATTTAAGTTCGTTTGATCTGAAGATCTTTATAGTCAAGAATCACAGTCATATTTAGGTAAAATTTCAGTGAGCGCTTACAGTCTGTTTTACAAAGACGACAAAGCTCACTTGCAGTGAATTAATTAATGACTACGTAACAAATTTGGTTTCTATAACGCGATTAAATCGCTTGTTACAACTTATGTTAAAATTACGTTTATGTCGGTCATTAATGTTATCATGTTGTAACTTGCATCTTAAATTTGTTTACTGTTTTAATATCAAAATCTGTTTAAGGAGTAAAAACAATATATCACATAAACAATTAGGTGGCAAATATTTCAAATTTGTTATTTTACAATTCCATTTTATTTTTACACGTTTCACACACAAATATTCTGAGCGATTATATTAATTTGTTTGTACAAATTTGTATGAATAAAATCACTTTTTGTATTAGTCTATTCCATATTTATATTAAAAATGTTTGCTGGGAAATAACATATCCAACGTGTTTAATACTGTGTGTATAGGTATATAAATTAATAAAATTTGACAGTTCTATGGCAAACAAAAATTAATCAAATGACAGTGCAAAACTACCTATTACCTAAATATGTATGTATGTATGTATATTATTTCCAAAATGGGCTCTTAGTCTTCATTGTAAATAAAATCTATATAATAAATTGTTAAAGTTAAACTTTTTGCACTTCACATGTATATATGTACTTTGGTATGTGGTTATAAATATTTTTATGAGTAATTCCGTTTAATATATTCACAAACAAATCATATCTACATACATACATGTCTAAAAGTTTTATTAGACAACGTGTATTTAAGTGAACGAAAAACGTAAATACAAAACGGGGAAAAATGTTTATCGAGCAGATATAAGTCTAGTTGTTTGATCATTTTAGAATATTTTTTCATTGAGTTTACATTTTACTTGAAAGATTATTGGTTTGTTGAAAGACCATAAAAATGTTTCCACAACAGTATGGATTTAGATTTTTTCATTTCTTTTTTTCTATATATACATATGTATGTATATACTATGTATTATATGCTTTCTTAAAGGCTGGGGCATATAGAGTACGTCATACGTTATGCGTCGCCTTTTTCAACACTGACATAAACGCTCTGACGGATAGAGTTGGCACAATGAGCACTTCTGTCAACGCATAAAAATCAGCTGGTTCTTACTTTGTTTTTCTTTTGCAGTAGAATTTATTAAAAACTAGATGATATTTTAGAGATCTTTAAATTTTGTTTTAGAAGAAATCCATAAATATAAAAGAAAACAACACATAAAAATCTATTGACAATTATCAAAGTGCTCAAGGTACGTCAAAAGTTTAAAGTTGGCCAACTTAGGCTGGGATACATCGAACCCTCATACGTTATCCGTCGCCTTTTTCAACTGATAGCTAAGTTGAAATACATATTTTGTTATGAGTGCTGTCACATACAATACGTCTCTTTAACGCAAAGTTGGTCAACTTTTGATGCACATAGAGCACTTTGATATTTGTCAATAGATTTTATGTGGTATTTTTCTTTTATATCTAAAACCAAAATTAAAAGAACTCTAGAATATCATCCATTTTTTCATTTAAATTTTACTAAAAACCAAGTAAGAAACAGCTGATTTTTTATACGTTATTAAAGTACTCATTGTGCCAACTCTATCTGTCGTTTAGATTTATGTCAGCTGAAAACAGCGACGGATAACGTATGACGGATTCTGTGTCCCAACCCTATTCCATTCAAGATATTGAATAAAACGCAATAAATCAATTTTAATAAAACTGATTTATTAGATCTACAACACTTCATTACCAGGATGAAAAATTTTTATATTAATGAAATAATATATTGATTTTTATCAATTATTCGAACTTTCATGTATATGATACATTTTATCTGTTTATTGGTTGGGTTCAAGTTCATTTCTAAATTATTGCTTGTGATTAATACCTGTTAAAGAAGACAAGAAAAGTAAAATAAGATTGTCCCAATCAAATATTCTGCCATCACATGATTGATTTGTGTTGTAAAAATGATTGCCGTATTATGGCGAACCAATATTTGGTGGCAATAATTGCCTAAACTCAGTCACACGATTGTGCCAACTTAGGAAAATTAAGAATTACCTGTTGTAATTGTTTTTAGTTTTGGTTTTTCTAAATTGTTTTTTACACACAAAAAACACACAATTATTTGCTTTTTGTGCTTAAAATTTTAAAAATAAGTTGGTGCTCACATATGTACACATGCTGGTGTATATGTATTTTATGATTATTAAAATTAAAACAACCGTCCATCTGAAAGTTTCAAGTAAATCATATTATTTTATGAATTGTAAATTTACATATGTAATTGAAATGCTAAATAAGTTAATAGTAAATTATTATGTATCTATTTAGAAAAATAAAAAATACAAGGTATATTCATTCATTCATACATTGAAGATATTAGTACATTATGCCATTATTTTTATTGCCGCACATGTTGCATATGTGACCAACACGATTGCCGCATCAGGGCTGCATTTGGTTAGTAAAACAAGCACAATATTGACCGCGATTGCCTCATGAGCCAATTTATTCTGCAGTCACACGATTAAGATATCAAAAAAATGGTAAAATTGGTGCATTACGGCAATTGTGTGGATTTTAGCTTGAGACTTATTTAGTCTATATTGTTTGCTGGGATATAACGGAGATACATCTTTCTACATGAAGCCTTTAATATTTAACATTAAAAATACTCATGAATAATCTGGCATCTTTCCATAAGCAGTTGCATGTTACGTTTTGAATCATGTTTGTTTTACTCCAATGCAACAACAACAACAAGCATTAAAACAAAGTGTGGAACAAGAAATTTACTAAAGCAGCTACTGCAAAACCAATCAGATGTGCGCGTAACATTCTCGAAAATCTCCACCAAAACAGAAATAACATATGTATGTACATATGTACACAATTCTAAATATAGTAAGTGTGAACTTATCTGTATACGTACATATGTATGTATGTATTTAAATATACCTACTGCACTACAAACATACTTTTAAAATTATATGCATTAATGTGATCATGGTTTCAAAATCAACAATGCTTAGAAATGTATGTATGTACATACATATGAACATGAATACTAACATACATACATAGGTTTTAAAATTATGGAAAATAAATTTAGCAACGTACATAATAAATACATATACCTATACACAAATCATAGGTAATTACAAAATTGTTGTTTTGTTACTGTGTAAGTCAACAAGGTAACATTTTCTCTCCCATTCAAAAATAATTAAAATACATACATATGTAAATTCTTTTAGACGTTTGTTTGGATAAAATGTTAGAATCATTCGTGTGTAAGCTGCTTGATTTTGGAAATACATAAGCGGAAAAATATAATGCGTAGACATTCATGCACGTGTATAGTACATATGCAAACACATACATATATGTTTATGTGTGTATATAAAATTCTATTTTACACTTTTGTTTCCAAATTTATATGCACATAACTAATTATTTTCAACTAGGCCCGCTAGTTTATAAAAACTGGTTTCGCCATTTAATCTTTATGAGGTTTTCTTTTATGTACACATGCAGGCAAATAGGCACATGTGCATATTTATTTGCCAAATAAAACATTCAAAAATATAGCACAAATTATTCCAAACTCAAACACTAAATGTTTGTTTGTAGAATTTCTTTTTACACGCACGCACTCTAATAAATTGTTTAGTTTGGGAATAGAAATATCGAATTGTCAGATATTTTAAAATATTGTCTACGAAAACCGTTACCACCACGTTTAACGTTCCTGAGCAAAGAAGACTTTTGAACAAAACGCATCTGAAAGCTTAACACCGACAAACGTTAAAAACAAACTGAACGGCGATGTCAAACTAACAATCGCCAGCTGTGTTGAAAATGTATGTTGTGTAAAACAGAATTGAGAGAAAACATTTTCAGAGAGGCAAAACTGATAAGAACACATTACATGGTTGTATATAAAAGTATGAAAACACAAGTAAAATTTAAATAGTTTTTTAACGAAATTAGTATATTTAAAATAAAATAATTGTAGGTACAATCAGTACATGGCACGAAATTAAGTAATGCTGGTAGACACGGTATTTATTTTATATTTATCATAATCTGAGCTGTAATATTATAGTCCTAAGGTACACTTCTACTACAAATCGTACCATAGATCAAGCATTAAGCACATTAGACCCGAACTGCCTGATGATGACTTTCTGTTGTAGCTGTCAACTTAGATTTAATTACATAAATATATAATATATATATATATATATATATATATATATATATATATATATATATATATATATATATATATATATATATATATATATATATATATATATATATATATATATATATATATATATAATATATATTTCATAAAACCAAGTTAAATAAATTTTAGGCACTATGTTGGAAAATAAAGATTATGTGGGAAGAATAATGACCCGATTATCGAATATTCATTTCCGATCCTATAAAAGTATATATGTACATATATTATTGATCAGCATCATCAATACAAAGTTATTTGAGCGATTTCCGTCTGTCCGTATATCTGCCCATAGTAAGTTGAAATACCGCTTGTGAGAAACCATAAGAGTTAGAAACTTAATTTAAACGCCAATCTCCCATATCATCGTGCGGACAGGCTGCTATTGGAATTCAGCAAGATTAGTTGACGTATAGTTGTTATATATATCTGAAAAACCGATGGTACCTCGAAAAATTTTACGTTTTGTATGAAAATTTAACTTTTTTTTTGATTTGGTTTAGTCATAAGAATTAAAAGAGATATAGCTATACCAAATTTTCAAAAAATCGGGATATTTTGTGAACTAAAACGCCTTTTTGTACTAAGAACCATATACAGTAGTGAACTACCGCCGTTCTAAAGTAAAATTTTGGTTTTTGGTATATCGATCCATATATCTATTGCTGAGGTATAGCGAAAACCGATATCTCAAGAAATTGGACTTTTTGTTAAGCCTGAACTTTCTTACATAAAAACATGTAGTCAAAAACAGATATCTGAAAGCAAAACAACTTTTGGACATCGGTCCATATAAACTGGATATATCTAAAACCGATTTCGTAGTCGGGCGGCTTAGCAAGCCAAAACACTTTTTGTACTTTTGGTACACATATGGTAGTAAGCCACGGCTATTCTGAAGTGAAATAAATTTTTGGACATCGGTCCATACATAGCCGGGACACAGCGAAAACGGATTTCAGGAACTCGGTCTTTTGGTAAAGCTGAACACTTTTTGTCCCGAAATACACCTGTATTAAAAATATAGATATCTTAAAGCAAGAAAACCCTTTTGGACATCGGCTCATATATAGGCGAGATATATCAAAAGCCATTTCTTCGATTGAACAGATCACTTTAAGACCAAAATGTGCATGCAAGCGTAAGTCCATCTGAAAGAAAAATCTTTTTGAAATCGGCCCATTTATAGCCGAGCTATATCGAAAACCAATTTCTCAAGAAGCTTTAGTTGTTGGCGCCAAATTGGTCTGTGATAGTAAAATAAAGATATTTGGAAGTAAAGATGTTCTATTTTGATTGGCCATCCATATAGGCTAGATATAGCAAGACCGATATCTCAAGAAATTGAGGAATGGGCCTAAGAAAATTTTGGACATCGGTCCATAAATAGCCGAGTTATAAGGAAAACCAATTTCTCAAAAGTTATAATTTTTGGCACGGAATCTATTTGTGGTGATAAAATATTGATATCTGAAAGCAAAAAATAATGTTTGTTGGACACCAGTCCATATATAGCGAAAACCGATTTTTCGAGAAATTGAACCTGCACACGAACAAAAACTAATTTTGTAGAAAGTAACAATACATATTCATTTTTCATTTAAGATTAGCTCAGCCCACCGTGCTTTACTATTTATTTAAGTAAAATAACTAAAGAGTAAGCATAGTTTGCAATCTATTCCAGAGTTCAAACTAACTAATGTAAAAAAATTTCAAAAAAATTGATCCAGTTCAGTTTTATATACATACATATAGAAAAATATTCATGTTAATATTTCCATCCTATCAAGTAAATAAATATCAATTTCAATGTTAATTGCACTATAGCGGGCATATTCATAAAAAGAAAACGAATTTGAAATGCTTTTTAATATTCCATAAAAATTTTGTTTAAATTTTTTACTAAATTTCAAATACAATTTTTTCATGAATACACCCCTTAATATTTTGTACATAATCAAACTATTAAATCGAAAATTATTTTATCCCCAAACATCAAAATACGTTGTTGTGATACAAATTTACGTTGTGCTGTTTTTATAAAAATGCAGCGGCAGCACTTATTACCATAATTACACATATTTTAATGTTATGTACATAGTTATTAAATTAATTAACTGACATATAGCGTCAATATTTACCTGAGAATTTTTGTTTAAATTATTACTAATACAGATTTTATTTTGGCTTCAATCCACAAGGTTTGTCATCATCAATATCAACACCAAAGCACTTAATTTTGAACCTTAATTTTGAAAAGTGTATTCACATTTTCCTTGTTTCGTGATATTTTGTGTTTTGATGTTAAAGGATTAAAAATATTTTTGTATTATGGACATAGATGCCATATTTGACGATTTATCGTCATTTTGACGATTTTGGGAGCTGAAAATTGTAATTGACGATTTGACGATTTAAGATCTGTTTTGACGATTTTAACAAATCACACTTTCATTCATTTCTAAGCATCTTTGTATTAAGCCCTTACATTTGACAACTATTTCTTAGGTAATTTAAGGGAACGAATTTATATATGTGCCTGTCCACTGAGAGGAAAATTTTAAAATTTTTGTTATACCCATTCTTTTTGATAATAATGTAAAATGTGAGTTTTGAGTATATAAAATATGTGTGTGCATAAATTCTGTTTTCTCGTAGCATTTCTAGATTCATTGGAAATTCAACACGCCTGCTTGAAATTAACGTTTGCCCTCCTGTAGGTTGGCAAATGTGTACATACATACCTATGAACATATTTTTTTATTGTTATAACTGACACTGCAATTTTATGCACAAATCTACAATGAATTTATTATTTCGTTATGCTTTACCCCAATAAAATATTAAAAAGATCTATTTTACATGATGACGATTTGTGATACCTATATTGACGATTTTCTAAATTTAACGATTTCAATCCATTTTATCTGGCATATATGATTATGGAATATGGTTTTCGACAGAAAAGTAGTGCCAACAAACTAGTATTTATTATGATTGTGAAATCTATAATCATTTCAACACGACAATTTTGTTTTGAAAGGTTGAAATGATTTATGCCACTTTTAAAATTAAGTGAATGACTTACAAATGCCTTGCACCATCAAGAAAACATTTTTATTAATTATATTTTATTTATTTCATTATTTCTTTATTTATTATAAATTAATTATAAGTATTCAAAGAAATAAAGTGTTTGTGAATAATTGGTGGAATATAGGTGTAAATCCTTCATTTTTCTTCTGTTATTGGTCTAATGGATGTTTATCGGAACAAATCAATATTTTCCAATACTCTAGATCTTTTCTTTCAGGTGAGAGGTCTTATACTTTGAATTCGAGTTGTCATACAAGAAAGTTGTATAAAACATCTTATATGGAGCATTATTCTTCAATCTGATCCATTGTAATTTTAGCCAAGACATAGATAGATAGATTTTCTATTGGTATTTGTCTTTCTGTTATGCATTTATGCTTTTATTGAAACCTTCAGAGCCATTTGTACCTATAAATGATTCTATTAAATTATAATAACGCTCACCGTAACGCGTGTTTTAAGTTATAGAATCTTAGATTAGCATTACTTTTCAAGATGGCGACCAAATTAACAATGTGATTTATTCTCAGTTTAGCAATTCATTATCACGTTGGTGACACCTAATTTCACATTTTGGACCTGTGAATTGGCCCCAAGATCTTGTGACTTAACACCGTTAGACTACTTTCTGTGGGACTATGTCAAGTCATTGGTGTATGTGGATAAGCCAGAAACGCTTGACCAGTTGGAATAAAACATTCGCCGTGCTATTACTGATATACGCGCCAGCAATGGCGGTTATATGCCAGAAATCATATTCAAAATGTAATGCCAAAAGATTATCTTTCGGATAAACAAAATTCACGTCAGTTGAATAATCCATCAATTTTTATTGCGGCTTAAAGTTCTGTACTTCTATAAAAAACACCTGTTATAAATAATTTGATTTTTAATTTTAGTTTCTATCAAACCAACATCCTAATCATTTGACAAAAAGAATGGCCGGATACCATAAAATTATGATCAACGGTTTGAACAATATTATGAAATAAGTGAACAATTTTTAACCATATTAAAGGGATGTTAACGTTACGATTTTGTTCTGAGCACCCATCACTGTAAGCTTTTGAATGGTAAAGTCCAGAATGTGGCTCAAGATGCAGAACGCAACTTCCTGTGATCCCCTTGAGGGAGATTGTTTCATCCCATACATACATTTTAGCGTTTTCATTGTGGAAATTATGAAACCCTAAGCATGTTGCGATTATAATAAATTATCGAAACAGAAAATTTTGGATAAGAAATTTCTTTCTGTAGATCAAATGTGAACCGTAATATTCACTTGAGCTATCTTTGGTTTTTGTATGTCATTTAATAAGTTTTTCTAGCCTCTTCGACACTGTTAAGGTGTGAATAATAAATTTTCAAAAAAAAATAATAATAGTAAATAATTGGTCAAGTTCGAGACAGGCTCGCACATAATGGGTCCTGCACTTACTTATAATGTGTATATAGAAAATTTACATGGTTGTTTATAATACTTGTTGTATAGCCGTGCTGCTATAACAACATCCTGTGTACATTTCAGCTCTAGAGCTCTCTAGTTTCCTTATTTTTATATGGGGCATTCTGTAGTTATATCGTCACTGTTGTTTTTGGTATTTGTTGTTATAGCGGCACGATACAACAACATCCTGTATACATTTCAGCTCTCTAGCTCTTATCGTTTCAGAGAATGGAGCCTGTGACGGACATACGGTACATACAGTACGGAATCCAAAAACAAGTAAGAACACTATATTCAGCCGTGCCGAATCTTAAATACACCTTGCCAAAACGTGTAATAAATAAAACATTTTATTGGAACCTCTTGTATACTCTATTACCTACTACAAATAATTATTTGATTACATGGTCGTAAGGAGTACTTTTTAAGTAATGCAGGTATAGGCCATTTCAGTGTGTTTAAGTTTTTTAACGATTTGGTAACACTAGAACATTTTGGAAAACTTTCATATGTATGTACTCTATTTATTTATTTACTCCAGAGAGTAGTTTTGGGAGTAGAACAATGTAATGTGGTCTAGTCCTAGGATACCGCAATAGCATTAACTAGCAACGCACCCAACAATTGATTTCAAAATCACTGTCGTGTCCAAAACTCCAAAGCACTAAACACAATACGATAAGCAATCACACAGTTGCAAGCACTGATGAATTTCCAAAATCTTGGTTAACAAATGAAAATTTTCCTTCATGAAACATTTCCAATTTCAGTTGAAACTTTCATTCATGTCTACACACTGAATGAAATTCAAGCCAATTTAATACTTTAACTGCCTGTCCCACGATGTCATCGCTCGTTCGCATAAATACTTGAAGCCAAAAACAGCATTTTAAAATTTGTTGTTGTTTCCAACGTATTTATGCGAGCGATCGATATCGAGTGACATCGTAGGCAGTAATATAGAAGAATGACAACAAAGAAGTTTTTCAGAGTACATGAAAGTCTGTACTGAAATTTGCTTGTCTCAATTCTTTTACCCTCTTTTATCAACAAACATATAATTTCTAGAAAGTAAAATATCATGTGCGAATCGAGGCAAACACATTATTAATATTTTTTTTTATTCTTATTATTGTGTTCTATCCATTTTTTCACACGGGTACATGTACGTAAATACAATGTTTAGCTTTCAGCGCATCCCTACAAGAACAATGACGGTAATTTGACCGGTCAAATGACCAACATTAATGACGAAATTTCCATCATCGCGTAGAACAAAGTTTCTATCATTTTATTAAGGCCGATGGGAAAATTACCGAAACTTTGGGTACATGTGATTTTGCGTTCTTTTCTAACTCATACAGTTTGGCGTCCAAAGAATATATAGTTGAACTGTCTCGCTCTAGGCAGTGATGACAAAAATGTATCACTACTGACTGAAGTTTACTTGTTAGCGCTGATACAAAACTAGTTACAGGTGACCAGTAAGGCTGATAAAATATTGGTCATTGCTGACTAAAACAGCTGACTGCAAATAAAACACAAGTATTTGATTTCAATTTTAAAATGCTTACATATATTAGTATATATAAAAAAAGTATATACATATATAAATAAATGAAAATAAAAGCATCCAAAAATAGATCATAGCATCCTGTTCGAATCATGAAATCCGGCATTTGTTCAAATTTCCCCTTTTACATAAGGAATTAAATGTGCCTAAAAGAAGTCTTCTTTATAACCAAATATAAAACTTCATAATCATAAAACTATACTTATCGTTTCAAAATCTGTATTTAATGTTTTATAATTTATTTAAAGTGAATAACACTTTTATATATAATTAATTTTCTCTTAAAGTTTTTATTTTATTTTATATTATTCTTCACACTTCGTCAACTAATGTTTATGGACGCTACAAAATAATTTTCCGGGAATTACAAATTTTAAACGTCAACATATTTGAAAAATGCAACCCTTCGTCAACAATGATGGAAATTTCATCAAGAATGACTGTCATGTGTTCTGTCAAGTTATAAATGTATTAGTAAATGGTTTTTCTCACATCGGCCTTAATAAAATGATAGAAACTTTGTTCTACGCGATGATGGAAATTTCGTCATTAATGTTGGTCATTTGACCGGTCAAATGACCGTCATTGTTCTTGTAGGGGATCACAATACAAAAACACATACAGCACAAAAAAAACAAAATGGTTGCCTTGTAAAAAGAGTGCCCGCCTTTCTCAAGTACAAATGCAAAGAAAAACTAAGGCAAAAACTACTCTCAGGCATCAAAGTCAAACACCCTGCGGCAGAAAGAAAATACAACAATCGAACCGGAAACTGGAAATGCAAAAGCAACTTTTATTCATACAACAAGTCTCTCTCACAAAACTCACACACACACACAAACACATTCATAAGCAAACAAATTTGTAAACATTCATCGTTACACGTGCCAAACTTGGTCATTCCATCTACATATGTTGTTGGATTTTGAGTTTAATTAACCCTGAACTTGACTATGATTTCCAATCTGCAAGGCAGACAGTCAGTCCAATGCATTTCAATGAAAAAAAAAATAATGATAATAATGAAATAAAAAATAATTGCACAGCAACAAGGATAAATATTCTCATTCCTCTATCGACCAAAATGTACTTAAAAACTTGCGGTTATTTGAAAGCAACAAACTGAATAAAATTAAAGAAACAATTTTGAATTACTATACTTGGCTTAAAAAACAACAAGGAAACTATTAATTTCTGCTGTCGTTGTAGTCGTGATAGTCATTGATTTTTTTTTCTTGTTTTTTTTTATGATGATTGCAATGGCCAACAACATTAATTTGAGTAGCAAATGAAAGCACAAAAATAAAATGAAAAGGGAAATAAAACAAAATATAATAAGAATATTATTACTGGTAAACCTACTTATGTAAATATGCATGTATGTATGAATGAATGTGTTTGTAACCAAGTGAATTGTTTGTTATTTCAATGAGATGGAAAGTGGATTTGATAAGGATTTTTGTGTTGATATAAATTAATTTTATTTTTGATTGTAGTGATGTAAGTGTTTAAAAAAGACAAAAAAAGACGAAAAATAAGCATCTAAGAGATTTTTATCAAGAGTTATTTTCTCCAAAATGTTCATACAAAAATAATGTCATTTATACACTGAAAGAATTTTATCCATGACTTTCTAAAATTCTGACATTATTTTAATATTTTGTTTTATAAATTGCAATAACCATCAGACTTTTACTGAATCAATGGCAGATTTTACCATTTAAATTATATAGAAAGAAACTTGGGTACAAGTGTCTCCGTGACCAGTTTTGTCAATTATTTTAAGGACTTATTTGTATATACAGGCAACGGAATGTCGTCTATACTGTTTGATGGGTAAAGAAAGTTCTAAGAGCAGAAAAGTCTACTTCTTCATCTTTTAATTGCGTGGATTTTCAATAACAAGTGTTAAATGTCAATAAGACAGTATTGTCAACAATACTGGTCCTTCAGGGCAATGAAGTAAAAATATACACTTATTATTTAGTTTAGTAAGTTTTACAATTTTATTTACTCAAACACACTCTGTACTTATTTTCACTGTTCCAAAAAAAATGATGTCTTAGGATTTGAATGCGTCACGGTTTAATTAACATTAACCCCTGAACTTAAAATTGCCCAGTAATTATACTTGATTCAGCATTGCCAAAGGGCTCTTCCGATTTCTGGCTCATGAC
>BGZK01004156.1:0-15938 GCA_005406025.1 Eumeta japonica | reverse complement strand
CTTTGATTTACTTTCTGTCTATATTTAATTTATATGAATCACTTCCAATTTTTATCACTTTGTTGTACTTGTTGCTTGGATAATTTTATTTCATCTGTGTAGAGAATTCGAACTGTTTTAAATTTTGTACTGTTTTGGTTATTCTATCATTTATGAAGTGTTCACAACACTTCTAAATTTTTATCACGTCCAGCGAGGTGTTTGTTATTTTAAATAAAATTTATACTAAAATTTTAAAATATTCATAATAATTTTTAGTTCATATTTTTTTGAAATCAAATAAACTTTTCTCTACACACAGAAAAAAATCAAGTTAAAAACGTATCAAACGAGGTTAATTTCATGTGTTTCGGTGATGATTTTGCTCCATATGCTTTTCAAGTTAATTCAACCTTTTTATTCTTGGCCTTAAACAAATTTTCTTGCTGTTTAAACAATCTTAATTTCTTTTAATGATATCAAGCTTCATTTAATATAATACATGATTTTATATAACTAATAAACAGAATTGATATTAATTTTGAATTTGGTGATCGTTTTCTAGAAAGTTGACATGATTTTTTATTAATATTTTTTCATGTTAATTTTACCTTGGAATTTTCTGTGTGAAATAATTCAATTTTCTTAAAATCAAAATAAGAAACTTGTGAATATAAATTGAGTTTTCGATTTTCTACTAATACCCTGTTCATACACACAAAATGAATTGCCAAACATTCGGATGATTGCAAAGTTAATTTTTAATGTTCATACATACTTAATTGAGTACGCGAAGATAAGGTAAACATTCACTTCATTCAATTAGCGAAGACCTAAAGCTTTAGCTTATTATTTTACCATTAATTAACTGAAAAGGCATAGTGGATAAATTTGCCATACTACAACGTAAATACGCAATCCTATTTTAGATAAATAAACAGTGTGGCATTTAAAATTTGATTCTATATCTGAGCAATTATCTACTAATTACACAAGTATCTTAACTGAAATTTTTTTTTTTAAATTTTAAATTTTGCAAGTGTTTGGCTCTGTGACATGAGAACATAATATCATTATTTATCACTAGATAATATTATTAAGAATGCAAACATAATTTGCTACATCATAAGCAAGCATCTAGTCGAGAAAATTTATTTGAAATGCAACCCCATTTTTCGAGTTGGTGTAAAAGAATTTTTCTATACAAACCGCTTAATAGTATTATGGAAGCACCACATTATTTAAAAGTTTTTTCAATTAAAAATTACAAAATAAAAGTAAATAAATTGTAATAGCGAAATAATAAAGAAACGTATGCACGTCTCATCTGCCGAGGACAGACATTATCTTTGCATGTTTGCTTGACAAGTGTTATGCCGAAGCAGTTCAAATAAATCGTATTGATGCACATTGCAGTGCCTACTTGAATTCAGTAGGTGCCGAGACTAGTTGAACACGTTGTTACTTGGGCACAGCACGCATAAGCAACAAGTTATTTATTTATTAAAAAAAAAAAACCTAAATAAAATGTCTCAACCAGACAGCCCAGCCTGGATTGAGTCTAGCTTATTTGAGCATGTTTTACGTGCGACAATTAAAGATTTTAAGCATATAAAAGAATTTAGAGTCTCTCCAGCTTTAGCCCCTGAAAATTATGCCACTATTATGCTTAAAGTGCAAGCCGAGGTTGCATTAACCAGTGGCTCGTTAAAAGAGCAAAGCTTTATGTTAAAAGTGGCACATGATACTGAATTGTATCGCAAGGAAATGTCTAAATGGGAAATATTTGCCACTGAGACTGGTATGTATAGTATCATTAAGCCAGAATTTGAAGAGTTGTATGCCCATGTAGGGCTGAATGTACAATTTGGCGCAAAATGTTATGAGCTGCCTGTGAATAAGGAGTACATTTTATTGGAAGATTTATCGCGTAGAGGTTTTAAAAATGTCAAAAGACAAGACTGCTTGGATATGGAACATTGTCAGGCGGTGCTTAAGAAAATAGCACAATTTCATGCTGCCTCTGCGGTCCGAGTTGAACGCAAAGGCATGTTTGCTGAGCACTATTTGTATGGATTTTAAGAGACGAAAGCAGAAATTTGTGCAAAAATGTTTGATACCTCTTTGCCGCATTTAATTAAAAGTATTAAGAATTTGGAAAATCTTCAAGAATATATCAATCAGATTGTCCAGCTTACACCCCAAGCAACAGATGTTGTATTTGAGCAAAGTAGTGTCATAGAGGGTGATTTTAATGTCTTAAACCATGGCGACTGTTGGGCCAATAACATCATGTTTCAATATGATGCTGACGGCAATTTAAAAGAAACTTATTTGGTAGATCTACAAATGCCACGCTACGGTTCCCCTGCCCAGGATCTTCTATATTTTATAATTTCCTCTGCTCATGAAGATATAAAAATACAGAAATTTGATTACATGATTAAGTATTATTATGACAATTTAATTGATCATTTAAAATTATTAAAGTACACAAAGCCTTTGCCTACTTTACGTGACATACATGTAGCCTTAATTAAGCACGGAATATGGGGTAAGGAATTAAATAAATGATATTAAGTAATTCATTTTTAATTGTTGTTTGTTAATTACATTCTTCATGCAGGTCTTTTGACGATTGTCACGGTGATGGGTGCAGTATTGTGTGAACCAACTGATTGTGCTAATCTTGATAATTTTATTGGTGGTTCTGAGGAGGGTGATAAATTTAAGCAAATTTTATATTCAAATGAGCGTTATGTTAAGCATCTTAAGCTGGTTTTACCCTGGTTATGCAATAGAGGAGCTTTGGATTGTTAAATTTTTAAGCATCACAAACGATGCTGTATCTATACATATTTTTAACTGCATTTGCATATAAATTATAAAACTATTATGTTTTAACTAATATTTATTAAAACTATATTTTCTTAATAATATAACGATATTTCTTATAAAAGAATTTCGGTATATAGAATTTTTTAACCTAATGGTGGCTTCATTGAATAAATGAAGCCAGGTGTTGGTTAAAAATTAATGTATTATGATTCTTATGCATTTAATTTTACTTTTATTCAAACTCAAGTAAATTTTACAGCTTACACAGATTGATATTAGATTTTAAACAAGAAAAACAACATTAGCTGGGGTACAGCTAGCCGTTTCATATCCGCCACGATACTCATCAGCACCCGACTCGAACACACTTTAGCGGCACTCAAGCCACTCAGGCTGTCTAAAGTCAAATACATTTAATTATTATTCTTTTTCTATATTCACCCACGTCAAAAGTGTATATAAGTTGTACTATAACTCACTATTTTTATTTATAAACTAGCTTAACTCTATTTTTCAATCCTTCAAATAATTCCTATTTTCTTGAATTTATTCGCTGTGCCCTGTGACTGATTGATATCAATCATAACAGTAAAATTTATATAGAAATGAACTTGAGCTTGAATAAAAAGTAAAATTAAATACATAAAAATTATATAAAAAAGTTCAAAATAATAATAAAATAATTAATTAATTAATGAATTATGTAACGGCAAATGGAATGAAGCAAGTTAGTCTGATATACCAATTCCTTTCTTGGTTTTAATGTGGCTCGTTTTAAATGGGTTGGACTCATCAGGACTATAATATCAGGAGGTTTATACAGGCTGCAAAATTTTTATAATCTTGCGTATAAGACATTATATTTAATAGGTACGTTGTTCTACAATAGCGGCTATTTAAGCCGCTCTAAAGTCTCAGGTTGAGGAGAACCTGTTATAAGACATATTTATTCTGTGCATAAGAGCATCATAATGACAGCTGTCTAATTTGCAGTAGCACACAATTGATGATTTAGGATTCAGACGCACGTATTCTGGGGACATCTTTCTACATTGGCATTCAACTAAGTTGTGCAGTACGTATGTCTTTCAATAATTGACCGTAATTATTACTACTTGGCTACTTGCCATCAGCAACTCATAAATATATTCAAACCAAAAACAACATTTTAAATAATTGTTGCTAAATGATTCATGCGAGCAGCGTTGTCGAGCACCCAGGAGGAAACATTTGTAGCAATGACGGTGTACGACATACTGCATAATTACTGAAAATGGTCGATTAGTTTGAAATAAAATGTATGCCTCTTTATACCTGGTGATTCAATTAACAAACTAGCTCACAATGACACTAAACAACGTAGCTCGCATGATGCATTTATTACGTATTTTAAAATGTTGTTTTTGGTTTGAATATATTTATGCGATGTCGCCAGTAGCCAAGTAGTAATAATTACGGTCAATTATTGAAGATATAAGTACTGCACAACTTAGTTGAATTCCACGTGGAGATCCCCAAGGTACGTCGAATTTTTAATTTGGATGCATTGGGCTTGTAAATACACCTGGTTACTTCTCCTTTATGCTTTCTTCTGTATATAAATTCTTCATCATCTTACTATGGTGATATTCTTCATCACTTCAAGCCAAATTCTTCTTCATTAGAGCTTTCCAAGTTTCGGATTAGTTGTTCTGTGCATATTTTTAATTTGCCATTTTAAAAGGCTTTATTTTTTACTTTCTTTTTTTTTTTTTACTTCTCTTTACTGATTTGACACTGAAAATCTCATTTGTCATGAGAGCTTTTCTCTATGGTCAACACGCTCATATTAAACGTGGCACACAAATTTGTTTTCTGAATCCGACTGAATATTTTTTATTTCTTTTTGTAAATAAGTACGAGGAATATAAAATATCTCACGTACCACAAGTGGGGAATTTGAAAAAAAAATTGAAAATAATTCTGCAATTTGTAAACAGTTAGTTTAATTGCAATAAAATTTCACACACATCTTAAGGAAGTATTGCTGAGCATAACTTTAGAGTTCAGACGTTATACCGCTAAAGAGGGCGGATCTATATGCTCTCGAACGAACCACTACATCGAAAGCATGTCAAACATGAGTTTGATCCAAATTAAACGAAATTTTTTAGGTAAATTTTCTTATTCAAGAGCTCTAAAGTATTGCAGCGCTGGTGGATTTTCATTTTCAAGTTAGAAGATATACATAAATACTAATGAAATTTTCAGTTTTTATCCTGTTCTGGCCCACTGTTTTGCTAATAGCAAAGGCAATACCAGTTGAATTTGCAAAATCTTTTCTGTTCCAAATTTAAAATGAAATTTTTAATCATGCAAAGAAAAAACTAGTTTGAAAGTTATCTAGTCAATAGTTATACGCAGCTTAAGTTCAAATTCCTAAAATACTCGATTTTCCCAGTTTTTTGTCGAAAGAGTACGTTGATTGTTTCATAATTAAAAAATTTTATTTGAAAGAAACATATTTCGAGCGCAAATCGTAGGTGTTCATATTCACCTCAATATCGCACTCGTTTAATGTCACATTTGATATGTCAATAATTTCTTAAATTTTGTTTAGATAAATATTTTTAATGAACTAACACTTGTTTGCTACACTGAACAAAATAGTGGTCACACTTTGAAGAAAAATTGCTTATAATGTGACCATACTTTAACAAAATTAGGTTTCATAATCAGAATAAATCAAATATTACCTGAATGTAAATGTATTGTATATGAAGACCATTAATTGGAAAAATTTTATGTGAAAAATTCTTGTAGCTAATATTTTGTCAGAGTCCAGAAATGCAAATTTGAACACCTATCAGCTGGTGCACAACAGGCTGCTGTTTCATATCCACTACAATAATCATCAGCACCGACTGCTTTGAACTCAGGCTCATAGCAAACATGTATTGTTTTCTGCATTAGTGTCTCTGCTCAAACTTTGATATATTTTCTATCGTTATTCATTTTATTAATCACTTGCCATCACTGCTGGTTGTTCTTGATTCTTGTATCTGAACTAATGACATGTTATTTTATATCACAAGGAAACAAGTTGTATAAATAATTTATATGGAAATCGTTTAAAAAATTTAGTGCTTTTAATAAAGATTTTCTTGACAAGTTCATGCGTAAGTTCGCAACTTTAGTTTTCATGTGCCCTTTAGAACTTTAGCTGCGACAATTTTAGTTTCTATATTATTCACCAAAAAAACACTTTTTAATTTAATTCAATTGTACGAATTTCTTCATTAAGAAACAGCATATAAAAATCGCTTAGGCAAATCGAAAATATTGCAAAGTTGCCAACATTTCTAATTAATGATATAAACAACAGCAAACGCAATGCATTGAAAAAATATCATTCCAATAAAAAATAATATTGAACAGTGTTAAAATTGGAAGTGAGTAATAAATTCAATGTAGGCCAGCAACACAAAAGTATTATTATTTTGGTGAGATTGAGGAGAAAAATAAAATTGTACTGAGAGAAAAAACAATTAGTTTAAATAAAATTTCGTTACATTTGTGCATGAACGAAAAAAATGTTCAGTACATATTGTTGTTTTCAAACTTTTAAAAGTAAAATTTTTAAGTTTTACAAAACACAAAATGTATTAAAAATGTCTCAATTTTCACCCTGTAAACAAATAACAAACTCGATGGGAATTACAAAATCTTATTAAAAGCTTCTAATGACATTAAGAACTCTGAAGAATTTAAGTTTTCGCTTGCATAATGCTAAAGGCCATGGATCCCTATTATATTTAAAGGTGCACTGTGACAAAAAATATATAAAAATTGTTTTTGTTCATAAAGTAAATATGAAAAAATTATCTTTCTTGTAAAAAACAGATTTTATTTACAAATCCCTCTGACTCGAAATTTGTTATGAAATGATGAATTACATATCAGAACAATTCTATACTTTACAAAGTAACAAAATTAAAAAAAAAAACAAAGAGTAATAAAAATTTAGTAAATACTTACATATATAGTAAAATAAACTACATAAGACCGAGAGAATTTTTTTTTTTGCTTGAAAGACTGGAAAATACACACAAGAAAAAATAACAGGGTAAAAACATACGATATATAAAATTCATTTTATA
This sequence comes from Eumeta japonica, assembly GCA_005406025.1. Taxonomy (NCBI): domain Eukaryota; kingdom Metazoa; phylum Arthropoda; class Insecta; order Lepidoptera; family Psychidae; genus Eumeta; species Eumeta japonica. Next base: position 8,982 of record BGZK01004156.1, on the reverse strand, counting down.
TATTATAATGATGATTTTGCTTCATAGTTCAAACCGAGCTTTTATTTAATATAATACTTTAGTTTATGTACTCAACCAGATGAATAAACATCAGTTTTAAATTTGCAACAAATTCTCTATAATTTTAATAACATTTTGCCAGATTAATTTTACATTGGGATTTTCGTCTGTTTTGCATATTTTTGAGTGACAGTGCGGCGCTCAAAGTTATATTTCTAGACTAATTTTTAAATGCAACAGAGTTCAAATTTTTCTTTGAATACATCGCATGTTTGTGTGGAATACGGACTTAAATGTAACGTTCTTCCAATTGACCTTAGGAAATGGTATGCCTCATTGCATTTGCAAAATTGTTTAGCATTTTTTTTACTCTACACTAACAAAATATACCAATGCAATAGCTACTCTTGCATTTATATACAATACTAAAATCTAGTAGTTGTTATATGCAACACTTGATTGCAAATCTTCAGCTGAGAACAAGAGAGAATCAGAGAGAAAATGAGGTGTTTTATGGCTTCTATTACAAGTAGAGCAATTTAAAGCAAGAGTGGGCATTCATAGTTCATAGAAAATATTTGCAATTAAATAATTTTGCAATCATAAATGCACAAGATTGTGAATAGAGTGATTATTTGGGATCACAAGTTATAGCCATAGTATAGCCTATTTTACTATCACACTATTGTCAAGATGTTGGAGAATTCTATGTCAAAATATCTATGAAAGTGGGAGATATATAAAGCGAGACACATCAGTGACTAAAGAGGTTAATAGAAATGACAAGTAGAACATTATAGAGAGCTTAGCAAAGCAAACATCAAAAGTCAATAATGTAATAAAATTACTTATATATGACTATTACTAATCTAAAAGGTAGCAAAATAATATCTGCTTCATAGTTTACACTATTCAATCTCCTTTAAAGTCAATTAGCGTTTGCAGATGACTGGAGTTTTGTAGACAACATTAGGTTATCAATTTGTTGGCTGGGTATTGAATGGCATGAACTTAACCAAGTCATCAGAATTAATATATCGTTACCTTAATATATAAATGACCCAACTCGTATTTTTCAAAGCCTAGATTTTTGTTTGTTTCGGTAAATGTCCCGTTCAGCTATCATATTTAGTCTAAAACAAACCGTATATAAAAATAAGAGATATGGCCTTTCTAAACTAAGGTGACGCTTGTATTGAGCGTTAATGTAAAATGCATTTCATTTTAGAGTACCAGATGTTGGTTAAATTGAAGTAATGAAACCGTATTTATTCCAAAATAAAATACCGTAATAATGTAGCAACAAAGTAAAGAGCGCATACAACGCTACATTTTTTCTGCTGAAACATTTCAAATATATGTTATATGATGCACATTCCAGTGCCTACAAATAGATAACAAAGAATTCAGTTGAAAACGCTAATGCGAACGAAGTACATGATTAAAATTCAAACTACTTAAAACAAAAATTAATTAATAAAATGTCTCATCCAGAGATACCAAACTGGATTAAGCCCCACCTATTTGAGAAGGCTTTACGTGCAACAGTTAATAATTTTAAGCAAATAACAAAATTTAAGGTGTCTCCAGCTTTGGCTCCAGGTGAAAATTATGCCACTTTTATACTTAAAATTCAAGTCGAGGTTGAACTAACCAGTGGTTTATTAAAAAAACAAAGCTTCATATTAAAAGTGGCACATGATAATGAATTGTATCACAGAGAAATGTCTACATGGGGACTATTTACCTCTGAGACTGGCATGTATCGTAGCATTAAGCCAGAATTTGAAGAGTTGTATGCCCAGGTAGGGCTGAATGTGACTTTTGGCGCCAGAAGTTATGAGCTGCCTGTGAATAAGGAGTACGTTTTATTGGAAGATTTAACGCGTAGGGGTTTTAAAAATGCCAAACGACAAGACTGCTTGGATATGGAACATTGCCAGGCGGTGCTTAAGAAAATAGCACAATTTCATGCTGCCTCCGCGGTCCGAGTTGAACGCAATGGCATGTTTGCTGAGCCTTATTTGTATGGATTTTTAAAAGATGAAATGAAAGATTTACTGCAAACAGTGGTTGAGACATCTCTGCCACATTTAACTAAAAGCATTGAAAATCTGGAAAATCATCAAGATTATCTTAGTCAAGTTACTAAATTTGCCGCCAATGCGGCAGATATTGTATTCGGGAGATGTGCCGCAAACGACAGTGATTTTAATGTCTTAAATCATGGTGACTGTTGGACGAATAACATCATGTTTCAATATGATGCTGACGGCAATTTAAAAGAAACTTATTTGGTAGATCTACAAATGCCACGCTACGGTTCCCCTGCCCAGGATCTTCTATATTTTATAATTTCCTCTGCTCATGAAGATATAAAAATACAGAAATTTGATTACATGATTAAGTATTATTATGACAATTTAATTGATCATTTACAATTATTAAAGTACACAAAGCCTTTGCCCACTTTACGTGACATACATGTAGCTTTAATTAAACACGGAGTATGGGGTAAGGAGTTAAATAAATAATATCAAGTAATTTATTTTTAATTGTTCCATATGCAGGTTTCGTCACAATTATCACGGTGATGGGTTCAGCTTTGTGCGATCCAACTGTTTATATTAATCTTGATGATCTTATTAGCAATTCTAAGGAGGGTGAGAAATTTATGAAACTTGTTTATTCGAATGATCGTTTTATTAAACATCTCAAGCTGCTTTTACCCTGGTTATACAATAGAGGAGCTTTAGAGTGCTAAATTGTCCAAGCACTACAAATGGCATATGCAACTTTATGAAGCTCTGGGCCGTTTGTGTATAATAAAACTGTCATAACTCGTTACAATTATTTTTAGTTATAAACAGATGCATGGGAAAAATATATGTTCAAATAAATACAATCAACCTTTTGTCATAAAAGATTAAAATCTTAAGTTAAAAAAGGTCACAAATAACATAAAGCTTATTGCTTATTTATGCACATCAGTTATTGTTTTCAGAAACTTTCGTTTACTCTACGATAAAGCTGGTTTCGTTCAACAGTTATAGGTGTGCAAATTTATTGTTTGAATAATCGAGCTTTTTTTAAATCAACAATTTATTTGCTGATCCAACGAATTCGGTTGTTGATTGTAAAAAAAATTGATTTTGAAAAATAGATTTGTTTTGCTATATATTAAACTTTTCTTTTAACTAATAAAATCATATGATTTAACAAAATAACATTTTGTAGATATATCATATGTTTAATGCTTAAATCGTTCGAGGCCTGATGTTGCTTGAAATTCAATGCAATATTTCAGTAATTTCTTTACACCTTGTGTTTTAGCAAGTATTTGTTGTTACTAATCTCAAAAAACAGAGTACGTGATAAAGGATCAAAAAAAAAAGAGACCCTGTTCACACATACCTAAGTGCTACCTAAACTACGTTAAGCCTTATTCCTAGAAAGTTCGCATGACCTAAAAAGTTATTTATTAAGATCTTAGGTACATTTTGGTAGTTGATTGTATCCTTGAATTTTGAACGGTTTGTTATCTATGGGCCTAAACAGAAAGAAAAAGGTTTAACACATGGCTTTTTTACGATTTTGACCTCGAAGATGGAAGTTTTATTTTATTTCATATGTTCACAATTTTGCTTCAGAAAGTAAATTAAAATTCCGAACGGTTTGCCGGATATAATCCTGTGAAAATGATAGGTTCTTCTAAAAATGCCACCAATGCCCTAAATTTTTCGGGCTTTTTTTTATGATCCTTTATAACGTAGTGAAGTCCGTTTGTGGTTATTTTTCCATGACTTGAAAAATTACACACAGTGAAATCTTTTTAATTTAAGAAAGCAAGAAGCCAAATTGTTTTCGTTCATATTGGCAAACATTTGCGTATTTCTCATACCAGTTCATATGTTGCCGAGATATAGACAATTTTCCAAAAACTTGTATCAGCGAAGTGAAACAATTGTTGATAGCAGGAAAAGCTGTGACTGTATAGATGGGGGCCTGTAATTATCTAGCCGAGATCATGGCGATTTCATTACAAGTTGAACTTTTGCTACAACAATACAAAAACCAACAAGTAAGTTTTGCACTGTAAGAAGAAAACTCATGAAAATGACAGCAGGCTTCGAACTAAGACGAAGCAGCTGATAAACGCATGCGTTAAAAGGCCACCTTTAAAAATTCAGCTTGATCGAGATATAATGAAAAGGAAATCCTACCTATAAATCAAAAACAATTTCTAGTGGCAAAAAGTAGCCAAGACATATCATAAATAAATTTTGTAGTGAACTGAAAAAATTTTAGTCCTTAAAAATAGTCCCAGTATAACAATTGTAAATATTTAATATCGGTTTACATATAGAATCGAGATTTGTGTATTACAACTCGATTTTTAAAGATGTTGGCTCTGTAAGAGCCATGCTAGACCATTAAAAAGACTTTTGATAATACAAATCTAAATAAAGGACAAAAGTTAAAAATTTTGTTATCGTTGAAAAATAGTGTCAACCAATTTTATAAAAGTGAACTAAAAAAATTTTCCTGTTCTTATTATATATAAATGAATGCTGGTGCTCCAAAGCATATTTAAAATTCGGCTCGGCTGATTATAGCGTTCCCGCATAGTGAAAACAAATCAATGTAATCATTAGAAGCTGGTGTTTGGCGAGTCAGTTTGATCTATGACTAATCAGAGTTATACCGCATGAAACTGAACTAAATATACAATTCAAGCCATGGAATATATAAGAAGAATTTTCTTACCCCAGCCTTCATAATGTCCACTGCTAGGCTGCCTTTTTTTCCAAGTTTATTATGGAAATGATTTATTTGTAAATTGAAACAATTTGATGTTTTTATATCTGGCAAATATAATTGTTGGCACTTATTTTGTTGTTTATAAACTAGATGTTCGAATACTGTTGCTGCATTTATATACTGTATGTATGTTTAATTGATTTTATTGAGAGCTCAAACTAACAGTCCAGCAGTCCTTTATAGAGTAACCAGGGTAATATCTCCTCCATATGTGAGCGAAATCGAGCATTAGAATACATTTGTTTTAAAATTAACACCGTCTTCCGATACGTCGACAAAATTATCTAAAGTGGCACTGTCAGTGGGATCACAGAGAACAGCACCCATGACATTTGATGCTGTCATATAACCTTAATTGGCAAAAATAAAACATTAAAAATTAAAGCACACTGGGGCAATTACTTTTAAACTACCATAAACACCATATTTCAAAATCATATGATGTATTTCTTTCAAACTTGGTATTGTTTTATTGTAATTTAATAGTTTTAAATTTTCCACTACATTGTCATGATAAAACTTTATGAAATAATCAAACTCTTTAACTTAATTTTTAATTCCGTGGAAGAAAGCAAAAAATACAAAAGATCCTGGGCAGGACTGCCATAACGTGGCATTTGTAAAAACAAAGTAAGTCTCTGTAATATTTCCTTGTTCATCGTATTTAAACATGATATTGTTGGACCAAAATCTCCATGATTTAGAACATTAAATTCATTTAAATCTGGTTTCATATACTTGTATATTTCATCCGTTATTTGGTCTTGTAATTTGACGAGTTTGTCGTAATATAATTCACTGTTCTTATACTGCTTAACACATTCTAGCAGGGGTTTTGTGCTACCATCAAACATGCTTTTTATCAGTTCATAAGCAGCTGGCTTAATATAACCTGTAGCATATTCTGTTGCAAAAGGTCCTCTAGTGGCAACTCGAACCGCTGAAACAGCATGCCATTGTGCCAATTTTTCAAAACACACTCTGTGTGCTTTCGATCTAGACCATCTAAGCGATTTGTATTTTTAAAACCTTGATCTTTTAGATTTTCGAGGTAATATGTAGTTTTCTTTAGTGGACAATTTATAGGACTGGGCACCAAATTTCACATTCATACCAGCATCAGCATAAATTCGTTCAAATTCGGGTACAATGTGTTGAAACATGCCGGCCTCAACGGCAAACACATCATGACATTTCATAAAATCATCAAAAATTTTAGAGTCATGGGCAATTTTAAGCATAAACTGACAGGCTTTGATGAAGTATCTGATATAGTAAAAATAGAACAAATATAAACATTACAAACAAGTACATGTAATTGGTAGTGGAACAATTCTATTTGGGCTGTTAATAGTTTTCTTTATTAACTAATATATGTAAAAGGGCTATTTGGACTTGTAATAAATGCCAAATTACTTTTTGTCTTATCTGGAAGACCCGATTTATTATTATTTTTATAACTTCCAACCAAAAAAAGCTATGGAATTATTATTCCATAGCTGACCCAGTGAAATATTCATCTAATAGTCCATATAGTATATACATACATATAGTTTTAATCAGTCTTAAAAACTAACATAATCTGAGCATGCCCAATCGTCCATCTCTCTTGGGCGAAATATTTTACAGTCCTAATGGAAATTTTGAAATTTTGAACAGATACATTATAAAGGATGGCAGAGGTCATGTTCGTTTAAGGGCGAAATTGGATCAGGTGGAAGAACGTTCCCTTAAGAATAACTAAAACAATCTCTGAAAAACATTTACATTTTAAAGTATTTTTGTTGAAAAAAGAAACATTTCAAAGCCGATTGGAAATCTGTGTCTAGAGTTTCTAATCAAAAAGTTAAAAAAAGTTTTCTACATCGGTCCGCATATGTCAGAGATATAGATAAAAAAAAAATGGGACCTAAAAGCGAACTAAAACATTTTTTGAAAAGTGAGCAAATAAACTACCTATATACGCACATCTCTAGTGTTCATTGACACGTGTCTAGAGTTTCTATTCAAAAGCTAAAGAAAGGTTTTCTACATCGGTCCGTATATGTCAGAGATATAGATTAAAAAATGGGACCTAAAAGCAAACTAAAACATTTTTTGAAAAGTGAGCAATAAACTACCTATATACACGCACATCTAGTGTTCATTGACACGTCTAGAGCTTCTATTCAAAAGCTAAAGAAAATTTTCTACATCGGTCCGCATATACAGAGATATAGATTTTATAAAAATGGGACCTAAAAGCAACTAAAACATTTTTTGGAAAGTGAGCAAACAAACTACTTATATACACGCATATCTCTAGTGTGCATTGACACGTTAGAATTCATGTTATATTGAATTAGCTAAAAGGCTATTTTAGTATCTTGCGAAAATAGCCTTAACATTTTGGCTAGACTTGTCGATAGAACACAGACGAGCTACTGTTTAAAATAATTTTATTTTATTTTGTGGTACTAAACAAACAGGGACAAGTGAAAATTGTCTATGTATAAAATGAGTTGTATTAATTTACCCGAAAAAATCATATCCGTGCAAAATTTTTAAAACACTGATATGCGACGAATAGAATATTAGAAACAAATGGGGTATACGCTTTATATCGGTAGCAGCGCCTAGTCTAATTTAAATTATTTTTGTAATTCTTACAACTGCCTATCTGTGTCAAATGAGTGTCAATTGTTGCAATTAAAATTGCGTTTGATTATGAAGGTGATTCTCTAAATACCATAAAATTATTAAAAACAGTTAAACTTCAATATAACGAGTCTAAAGAATTCTAAATGGCTTTGTTACAGCCTTAGAAACCTTGTATATTCCTATCAGTGACGTTTTGGTGTACCGAGATTTGAAGGAAAACTTCTCTATAAAATAAATTAGAATGGCATGTTTTGTAATTAAACTACAAAGCACAAACAAAGAATTAGCAAACAGAAAAAAGAAAAAGATTGTGATCATTAATTAATACTGTATTATGCAGATTTATTGCTAATTTCTATTATAGTAATAATTAGTTTAGGTAAAAACATCCTTCCGGTTATTTTTCGTTAATTTTTACAGAAAAATATGATGATTTTTTTTCTTAACAAATATTTGGTTTGTAGATTCTACAAAAATGTTCTACAATGTAGAACATTTCTTCTTTAATTAATAATTCGTTTTGATTTTATTATTGTATTTGGATTTTTCAGTATATATGGTATATATGTATATATATTTGTGTGTACATGCGTATACACGTGAAACTACATATATGACTACATGTCATATTCCATTACTGTCTTTTATAGATACTATCTATTAGATAGTATAATAATTTAATAGAAAAAAACCTTTTTATTATTTTTTACAATTGTGGTATTTAAATTTGACAATTTTATGATAGGTCCCATTGCCATCAAAAGTAGTGGGATTACGATTTAGTAATAGAATACGAAATTTATTTTTTTTTTCTGTGTACTGGCAAAGCAACTTCACTTTTACCGTCTTTCTTAGCCAACCGATTATGGAGGCGTTGTGAAGTTGCAAATTTCAAACGATATGTAGGTAACAATATATGTATAAATATCGCATTTTAAAATTGCAAAAGTTCGAAATATGTTTCCATTTTTTTTTTTTTGATATCAATTAAGAAGCAAAATGCATTCCATATATATCAGGAGGTTCACAAGAATATTAAAAAAATAATAATTTCTTGCCGAAAATAACTGAACCCATATCTATTTGTCTATATAGAAGATCTGCATTTGCTAGCACGTATAAAATGCGTTGTTTTGAAATTTGTGTGAAATCGTTAAACTGAATGTTGCTATGCGAAGCTTTGTTACACTTTACTTATTAGAATGACAGTGTATACTTATAAACTTAATGGTAAAGATTATTTCTCAAGTGTTATCTAGACATTCGTTATATTGAGTTACAAGTTATAATAAAGTTCGTTGTATCAAGGCTTAGCTGTATTAAAATATTCTTAAAACTTGTTTATTGTAGTTTTCTTACTTTTTTATTGCATGAGAATATGTTGCACAGCTGCAACTAAATAATCTAACAATTCTGGTATTCTTCATAAGCAAGAATTCACCTGTTTATGACTAATTATAGTAATTTTCATTTACTAAAAATAATTTATATACAAACATATCTAAGTACAATTATTTTATA
>BGZK01004155.1:0-15943 GCA_005406025.1 Eumeta japonica | reverse complement strand
AATATATGTATATATATATATATATATATATATATATATATATATATATATATATATATATATATATATATGTTTGTAACTTGCATGTTTTGGACACATATCTTGGAGAAAGTTGGATGGTATGAACACATTTGTATGCTTTGAACACAGTGTCCAAAACTATTTGCGATAATTTGCATGGTTTGAACACTTGATAGTTTGAACACAAATTTGACTTTTTTGATATTATGATTGAAAATTATTATGCTTTAATATATATTTGAAAATAACTTAATTTCAGTTATAAATATTCATTACAACAGTAAAAATTATTAATATTTATAATGCATTTGATCGTCCTGTGTTGCCGTAGTTTAAGTGTATATTGCGAAATTTTCGCCGCAGAAATTGGCTAAACTTATTACGATAATTTGCATGGTTTAAACACTTGGTAGTTTGAACACAAATATGACTTTTTTGCCGCAGCAAATGGGTAAGGTCGGCGTCAAAAGAGAACTTGCTAAGATTTTTTCTATGGATAATTTTGGCGCAATTTTAATTAAATGCCACACTACACCGATGTGACATTTAAGTAGTGCAACATAGAACCATTAAACTTGGTAGGGACCAGGGGTCGATCAAGGAGGTTTAGTCGTAAACGTAAAGAAATTGAACGGGGGCAGGCCCCCCAAAATGAGTTATTAAATAACTTTGCAGTTCTTGGCCCATTTAAACAATTATGTTAGTATTTAGGGGCTTTTAAAAAAATTTTGGAAATTGTGGGGGTGGAAGTGCCACACCTACGAAATAATTAATGAAAAAATATTCTGTTTGTAGCCGAATTTCCAGAATTCTTTTTTTATAATGAAAATGATTCTATGTTAGTAGATCCTCCAGCATTGTTAATGACAATTTGAGATATCAAAAATTTTTACTTTTTTCAGTAGGCGTATAGGTGCAACTTCTTGAGAAACCGGGAATCAACCATATCCCTGCTATATACTGATGTCAAAACTACTAACATTTTCTGTTCAAGTGAGCCAATTTACTTGCAAAAACTACTTTTTAGCATAAACGTTTATTTCACTTTGGGTATAGGTGCAACTTCTTGAGAAATCGGAAATCGGCTATATGTGAACCGATGTGAAAAATTTTTACATTTTGGGTTCAAGTGACCCAATTTACTTACAAAAACTGCTTTTAGCACAAACGCTTGTTTCAGTTCGCGTATAGGTGCAACTCCTTGAGAAATCGGGAGTTGGCTATATGTGGACCAATGTGAAAAATTTTTACATTTTGGGTTCAAGTAACAATTTACTTACAAAACTGCTTTTTAGCAATAACGCTTTTTCAGTTCGCGTATAGGTGCAACTTCTTGAGAAATCGGGAGTTGGCCATATCTATTATATGTGGACCGATATCAAAATTTTTCACTTTTGTTCAGTGACTTAATTTAGGCACAAAAACTGTTTTTAGCACAAACGCTTGTTTTCGTTCGCATATAGGTGGAACTTCTTGAAATCGGGGAGTTGGCCATATCTCGGCTATATGTGGACCGATATCAAAATTACTCACTTTTTGTTCAAGTGACCAATTTATTTACAAAACTGTTTTTAGCACAAACGCTTGTTTTCGTTCGCGTATAGGTGCAACTTCTTGAGAAATCGGGATTGGCCATATCTCGACTATATACGGACTGATATCAAAAATTTTTCATTTTCTGTTCAAGTGAACCAATTTACTTATAAAAACTACTTTTAGCACAAACGCTTGTTTCAGTTCGCGTATAGGTGCAACTTCTTGAAATCGGGGTTGGCTATATGTGCACCGATGTAAAAATTTACATTTTGGTTCAAGTGATCCAATTTACTTACAAAACTACTTTTTAGCACAAACGTTTCAGTTCGCGTATAGGTGCAACTTCTTGAGAAATCGGGAGTTGGCCATATCTCAGCTATATGCGGACCGATATCAAAAAATTTAATTTTTGGTTCAAGTGAGCCAATTTACTTACAAGAACTACTTTTTAGCACAAACGCTTGTTTCAGTTCGCGTATAGGTGCAACTTCTTGAGAAATCGGAAGTTGGCTATATGTGCACCGATGTGAAAAATTTTTACATTTTGGATTCAAGTGACCCAATTTACTTACAAAAACTGCTTTTTTAGCACAAACGTTTGTTTCAGTTCGCGTATAGGTGCAACTCCTTGAGAAATCGGGAGTTGGCTATATGTGGACCAATGTGAAAAATTTTTACATTTTGGGTTCAAGTAACCCAATTTACTTACAAAAACTGCTTTTTTAGCAATAACGCTTATTTCAGTTCGCGTATAGGTGCAACTTCTTGAGAAATCGGGAGTTGGCCATATCTCAGCTATATGTGGACCGATATCAAAATTTTTCACTTTTTGTTCAAGTGACTTAATTTATTTACAAAAACTGTTTTTTTTAGCACAAACGCTTGTTTTCGTTCGCGTATAGGTGGAACTTCTTCAGAAATCGGGAGTTGGCCATATCTCGGCTATATGTGGACCGATATCAAAAATTACTCACTTTTTGTTCAAGTGACTTAATTTATTTACAAAAACTGTTTTTTAGCACAAACGCTTGTTTTCGTTCGCGTATAGGTGCAACTTCTTGAGAAATCGGGAATTGGCCATATCTCGACTATATACGGACTGATATCAAAAATTTTTCATTTTCTGTTCAAGTGAACCAATTTACTTATAAAAACTACTTTTTAGCACAAACGCTTGTTTCAGTTCGCGTATAGGTGCAACTTCTTGAGAAATCGGGAGTTGGCTATATGTGCACCGATGTAAAAAATTTTTACATTTTGGATTCAAGTGATCCAATTTACTTACAAAAACTGCTTTTTTAGCAGAAACGTTTCAGTTCGCGTATAGGTGCAACTTCTTGAGAAATCGGGAGTTGGCTATATGTGGACCGATGTGAAAAATTTTTACATTTTGGGTTCAAGTAACCCAATTTACTTACAAAAACTGCTTTTTTAGCACAAACGCTTATTTCAGTTCGCGTATAGGTGCAACTTCTTGAGAAATCGGGAGTTGGCCATATCTCAGCTATATGCACACCGATATCAAAACTTTTCACTTTTGTTCAAGTGAGCCAATTTACTTATAAGAACTACTTTTAGCACAAACGCTTGTTTCAGTTCGCGTATAGGTTTCTTCTTGAGAAATCGGGAGTTGGCTATATGTGGACCAATGTGAAAAACTTTAACATTTTGGGTTCAAGTAACCCAATTTACTTACACAAACTGCTTTTTTAGCACAAACGTTTGTTTCAGTTCGCGTATAGGTGCAACTTCTTGAGAAATCGGGAGTTGGCCATATCTCAGCTATATGCGCACCGATATCAAAAACTTTTCACTTTTTGTTCAAGTAACCCAATTTACTTACAAAACCGCTTTTTTAGCACAAACGCATATTTCAGTTCGCGTATAGGTGCAACTTCTTGAGAAATCGGGAGTTGGCCATATCTCAGCTATATGCGGACCGATATCAAAAACATTTCATTTTTGGTTCAAGTGAGCCAATTTACTTATAAGAACTACTTTTTAGCACAAACGCTTGTTTCAGTTCGCGTATAGGTGCAACTTCTTGAGAAATCGGGAGTTGGCTATATGTGGACCGATGTGAAAAATTTTTACACTTTGGGTTCAAGTAACCCAATTTACTTACAAAAACTGCTTTTTTAGCACAAACGCTTATTTCAGTTCGCGTATAGGTGCAACTTCTTGTCATTAACATGACAATTGTGGTCGATGAAAGCAAGAGTTTCTTGTGTAACACCAAGGGTGGCACATAAAGCAGCGAGGAATGCTCCACATCCATGATTTAATTTTAAAATCAGTACTCCAACCTTACAAGCAATCTAAATGTTTATAAGCCGGGAGTTCGAATAGTTTTCATGCATATATAATAATTGTTTTCCTTAGATTTACCCTTACAGACTTCTAATATGTGAGTAGGAAAAGAAAATGTATATAGGGTTCTAACTGGAGCAAAAACTCGGGTGACAAAAGACACTTTAGCTGTAACTACGGTTCACTGTCATTAAACTGGAGTCCCCGGTAATAAAACTTTCGGGAATTTTATTAAAAGACAAATAAATATCGTTTCAATGCGACCATGCACACCTGCATACATAGATGCGTATGTATGAACGTAATTGTTAACAACAGTAAATATATTCAAATTTACCATTTCAGTTTGGATGTGTATGTTAAAAATAAATGCACATTCGCATATAAAATTTAATGAAACAAGTAAAGAAAGCTATATTCGGCTGGGCCGAATCTTAAATATACAAAACTAACGTATTTTCGGTACAAAAGTGTTTAAGTTTACCAAAAGTCCAGTTTCTTGAGAAATCGGTTTCGCTATATCTCGACTATAAATGGACCAATGTTAAAATTTTTTTCTTAAAATAATCTATATTTTTCTACTATGGTCCATTTTTTATCCAATAAGTTTAATTTTATGAGAAATCGGTTTTTGTTATATATCGGCTATATATGGACCACTGTCCAAAACCTTTTTTTTTTGTTTTCAGATATCTATTTTTACGCCCACATGGTCATCTTGGTGTTAGAACGTATGTCAGTTCATTTAAAGTTCTCGGCTATGCATGGACCGATGTCCAAAAATTTTGTTTTTAAATTAGGTGTTCTTTACTACTATATGTGTTTTGGCACAAAAAGCATGGCTTACTAAACCGCCCGACTTCTTGAGAAATCGGTTTTATCTATATCCTGCTTATATATGGACCGATGACCGAAAAATTATTGTTTGCTTGAAATATCTATTTTTACGCCTAAATGCCTATTTTTGTGTGGAAAGTGTTCAGATATACCAAAAGTTCAAATTTCTTGAGATATCGGTTTTCGCTACATCTCGGCTATATATAAACCGATGTCCAAAAATTTTTGTTTTACTTTAAATTAGCTGCTACTATTATATGTGTTTTGCACAAAAAAGCGTTTTGGCTTACTAAACCGCCAAACTTCTTGAGAAATCGGTTTTAGCTACATCCCGGTTGAGAAATCGGGAGTTGGCCATATCTCAGCTATATGCGGACCGATATCAAAAACATTTCACTTTTTGTTCAAGTGAGCCAATTTACTTATAAGAACTACTTTTTAGCACAAACGCTTGTTTCAGTTCGCGTATAGGTGCAACTTCTTCAGAAATCGGGAGTTGGCTATATGTGGACCAATGTGAAAAATTTTTACATTTTGGGTTCAAGTAACTCAATTTATTTACAAGAACTGCTTTTTTAGCACTAACGCTTATTTCAGTTCGCGTATAGGTGCAACTTCTTGAGAAATCGGGAGTTGCCCATATCTCAACTATATGTGGACCGATATGAAAAATTTTTCACTTTTTGTTCAAGTGACTTAATTTATTTACAAAAGCTGTTTTTTTTAGCACAAACGCTTGTTTTCGTTCGCGTATAGGTGGAACTTCTTGAGAAATCGGGAGTTGGCCATATCTCAGCTATATGTTGACCGATATGAAAAATTTTTCACTTTTTGTTCAAGTGACTTAATTTATTTACAAAAACTGTTTTTTTTTAGCACAAACGCTTGTTTCGTTCGCGTATAGGAACTTCTTCAGAAATCGGAAGGTTAATATCTCGGCTATATGTGAACCGATATCAAAATTTTTCACTTTTGTTCAAGTGAACCAATTTATTTACAAAAACTGTTTTTAGCACAAGCACTTGTTTTCGTTCGCGTATAGTTGCAACTTGAGAAATCGGAGATTGGCCATATCTCGGCTATATGCGGACCGATATCAAAAATTTTCATTTTCTGTTCAAGTGAACCAATTTACTTATAAAACTACTTTTTGCACAAACTCTTGTTTCAGTTCGCGTATAGGTGCAACTTCTGAGAAATCGGGAGTTGGCTATATGTGCACCGATGTGAAATTTTACATTTGGGTTCAAGTAACAATTTACACAAAACTGCTTTAGCACAAACGCATTGTATTTCAGTTCGCGTATAGGTGCAACTTCTTGAGAAATCGGGGTTGGCCATATCTCAGCTATATGCGCACCGATATCAAAAACTTTCACTTTTGTTCAGAGTGAGCCAATTTACCTATAAGAACTACTTTTTAGCACAAACCTTGTTTCAGTTCGCGTATAGGTGCAACTTCTTGAAATCAGGGGTTGGCTATATGTGCACCGATGTGAAAAATTTTACATTTTGGTTCAAATGGCCAATTTACTTACATAAACTGCTTTTTAGCAATAACGCTTATTTCAGTTCGCGTAAGGTGCAACTTCTTGAGAAATCGGGAATTGGCCATATCTCGGCTATATGCGGACTGATATCAAAAATTTTTCATTTTCTGTTCAAGTGAACCAACTTACTTATAAAACCTACTACTTTTTAGCACAAACGCTTGTTTCAGTTCGCGTATAGGTGCAACTTCTTGAGAAATCGGGAGTTGGCCATATCTCAACTATATGCGCACCGATATCAAAAACTTTTCACTTTGTTCAAAGTTACCCAATTTACTTACAAAAACTGCTTTTTAGCACAAACGCTTGTTTCAGTTCGCGTATAGGTGCAACTTCTTGAGAAATCGGGAATTGGCCATATCTCAGCTATATGCGGACCGATATCAAAACATTTAATTTTTGTTCAAATTGAGCCAATTTACTTATAAAACTACTTTTAGCACAAACGCTTGTTTCAGTTCGCGTATAGGTGCAACTTCTTCAGGAGTTGGCTATATGTGGACCGATGTGAAAAATTTTTACACTTGGTTCAAGTAACCAATTTACTTTAAAACTGCTTTTTACTTATTTCAGTTCGCGTATAGGTGCAACTTCTTGAGAAATCGGGAGTTGGCCATATCTCTATATGCGGACCGATATCAAAAACATTTCACTTTTTGTTCAAGTGGACCAATTTACTTACAAGAACTACTTTTTAGCACAAACGCTTGTTTCAGTTCGCGTATAGGTGCAACTTCTTGAGAAATCGGGAGTTGGCTATATGTGGACCAATGTGAAAAATTTTGACATTTTGGGTTCAAGTAACTCAATTTACTTACAAAAACTGCTTTTTTAGCACAAACGCATATTTCAGTTCGCGTATAGGTGCAACTTCTTGAGAAATCGGGAGTTGGCCATATCTCAGCTATATGCGGACCGATATCAAAAACATTTCACTTTTTGTTCAAGTGAGCCAATTTACTTATAAGAACTACTTTTTAGCACAAACGCTTGTTTCAGTTCGCGTATAGGTGCAACTTCTTCAGAAATCGGGAGTTGGCTATATGTGGACCAATGTGAAAAATTTTGACATTTTGGGTTCAAGTAACTCAATTTACTTACAAAAACTGCTTTTTTAGCACAAACGCTTATTTCAGTTCGCGTATAGGTGCAACTTCTTGAGAAATCGGGAGTTGGCCATATCTCAGCTATATGCGGACCGATATCAAAAACATTTCACTTTTGTTCAAGTGAGCCAATTTACTTACAAAACTACTTTTTAGCACAAACGCTTGTTTCAGTTCGCGTATAGGTGGAACTTCTTCAGAAATCGGGTTATATATATGTGGACCGATATGAAAATTTTACATTTTGTTCAAGTGACTTAATTTATTTACAAAACTGCTTTTTAGCACAAAGCAACTTTTCAGTTCGCGTATAGGTTAACTTCTTGAGAAATCGGGAGTTGGCCATATCTCGGCTATGTGGACCGATATCAAAAATTTTTCACTTTTGTTCAAGTGACTTAATTTATTTACAAAACTGTTTTTTAGCACAAACACTTGTTTCAGTTCGCGTATAGGTGCAACTTCTTGAAATCGGGATTGGCCATATCTCACTATATGCGACTGATATCAAAATTTTTCATTTTCTGTTCAAAGTGAGACAATTTACTTATAAAAACTACTTTTAGCACAAACGCTTGTTTCAGTTCGCGTATAGGTGCAACTTCTTGAAATCGGGGTTGGCTATATGTGCACCGATGTGAAAATTTTACATTTTGGTTCAAGTGATCAATTTACTTACAAAAACTGCTTTTTAGCACAAACGTTTCAGTTCGCGTATAGGGTGCAACTTCTTGAAATCAGGTTGGCTATATGTGGACCAATGTGAAAAATTTTTACATTTTGGGTTCAAGTAATCCAATTTACTTACAAAAACTGCTTTTTTAGCACAAACGCTTATTTGTATTGAACGTCAATACTGAGCTCTTTTGTAATAATATTGAAAGTTATAACAGCGCTTTTTTCACATAATAAGCATTTTTTAAAAATCTTAGTTTTTTGTTCATTAAACTTTTATTTGCTCAAATGCGTGCAAATTTTTATTTTGACAGATGAAAGATGTTACATATGTAAACACATTTTTTTCATTTTCTTCTGCGCGTTTCTCTAAGATGCGAATGAGTGGAAAAAGGCTATAAATCACGTCCGCTTTCTACTTCAAAGTGGGCGGTTCATACAGTCAAAACCTATCGACGCGCTGTTCCATCCATTAACACCGTACTCATTACTAATTGTGATAACATGAAGCATCTTTGAGCTTTTTTCTAATCAAGAAGAAAAAAGCTTAGTGCAAAAGATATTTAAAACTATTTTTGATTTGCATTATTTTGATTTGTTGATTCGCCTTGTCTTAAAATACATTACAACATAGTGGCAACTATGGCGAAAATAATACTATTGAATTCGCTTTAATAATATCAGTAATTTCAAGAGCAAATTCATACATGTAGAATTCCCCTTGGTAATTTCAAAATGTTTTGGTTGGTTAGTTTTACCAAGTCGATATATGCTTTTATATTTTATTCAAAATTTTCTCGGTTCAAAATAGATATTGTCTCGGTTCACACATGAAATTTTTCTTTCCGAAACAAATCCTAATTTCATTTGTGTCTGCACACTCTATGAAATTCAAAGCTTTTTTTTATCAGTTTAACAATGACAAATTATAGAATAAAGAATTTCAGAGTACATGAAAGTCTGCCATAAATAACACTCGCCTTATTTCTTCCATCCTCTGTTTGTAAATATAAAAATGTATATCGGCTAATTTCTTGATTGGAACTTGAAAAATTCAATGTAGTGTAAATCTTCATCTAGTTCGTACACTTTTCTTTTAACAAAGTTCTTTTTAAAATTTCAAAACTAAAATTTTTAAAAAATGCTTATAATGTGAAAAAAGCGCTGTTATGACTTTCAATATTATTACAAGAGAGCTCAGTATTGACGTTCAATACAAATAAGCGTTTGTGCTAAAAAAGCAGTTTTTGTAAGTAAATTGGGTTACTTGAACCCAAAATGTAAAAATTTTTCACATCGGTCCACATATAGCCAACTCCCGATTTCTCAAGAAGTTGCACCTATACGCGAACTGAAACAAGCGTTTGTGCTAAAAAGTAGTTCTTATAAGTAAATTGGCTCACTTGAACAGAAAATGAAAAATTTTGATATCAGTCCGCATATAGCTGAGATATGGCCAACTCCCGATTTCTCAAGAAGTTGCACCTATACGCGAACTGAAATAAGCGTTTGAGCTAAAAAGCAGTTTTTGTAAGTAAATTGGGTTACTTGAACCCAAAATGTAAAAATTTTCACATCGGTGCACATATAGCCAACTCCCGATTTCTCAAGAAGTTGCACCTATACGCGAACTGAAACAAACGTTTGTGCTAAAAAGCAGTTTTTGTAAGTAAATTGGGTCACTTGAATCCAAAATGTAAAAATTTTTCACATCGGTGCACATATAGCCAACTCCCGATTTCTCAAGAAGTTGCACCTATACGCGAACTGAAACAAGCGTTTGTGCTATAAAAGCAGTTTTTGTAAGTAAATTAAGTCACTTGAACCCAAAATGTAAAAATTTTTTACATCGGTTCACATATAGCCGACTCCCGATTTCTCAAGAAGTTGCACCTATACGCGAACTGAAACAAGCGTTTGTGCTATAAAGGCAGTTTTTGTAAGTAAATTAAGTCACTTGAACCCAAAATGTAAAAATTTTTCACATCATTCTTAGTGATGGCATGTGTTTTCTGTCAGATTTATTTAAATTTTCTAGTGATGACACCAAAATTATCGAAAGATGTTTGATGAAACAAACTGAGAAAGAATCATCTTTACAAGATGAAGAAAGATGTTGATTTTTAGCCCTGTGTATTTCTTATGGGGAGATGTTATCATCTTGCCAAATTGATGAAAGATGAAAGACGTGAGTAAGTGTAAAAAGGCTATTACGTGCATATAACATTCTAGTTTTGCCCAACATTTATTGTTGTATTGACTTTTTGGTGTTAAATAATTGACATATTTCAAGCATTAGAGTCAGGGCAATACAATATCCATAAAATCTTAATATAATGGGAGTAGACCAAAATATATTCTGGATATCTTAAAAACTTATGCAAGCAATGTCATGATAATGGATATGTTTTATCTTACATTTAAAATAGTTGTTACAGCTCCAGATCTTGTTTTTTATATAAAAAATGTTTTTATATAATTTTTTTTTTGACATTTCGCTAACAATTTGTTAGCATCTTCAGGAAAAAATATATAATAAAAATTTTTGATAACAAAAATTGGACGAACAAATTTTTGAGTAATATATCTTACTATATATTTGAGGTATACCTACATATACATATGTATATTTATTCCATAACTTAATCATTTCTTTAAAAAATGTTTATTGGTGCAAAACAAATTAAAATATCTACTTATGTATTGACCATTTAACTCTACATAATATTGAATATATTAAAAAACGCGTCGAAAAATCAATATTTACATAGAAACCAACAACATCATTTTATAAGTATTAAGAAATTATTATTGTATTTCATACAAAATTCACCGTTTGCTTGTAAGAGAGATACGCATACTCAATACCAGTGTTAATTTTATATTTGTAATGTACAGACAACACCAACAATTCTTTATATTTTGTTCTTGTTTGTCATTAAAAATTTAATTTCTTCGACGCGTTACTCCGAACGCGGTAAGAGATAAACAAACATTTGTATTGAACGTCAATACTGAGCTCTTTTGTAATAATATTGAAAGTCATAACAGCGCTTTTTTCACATTATAAGCATTTTTTAAAAATTTTAGTTTTGAAATTTTAAAAAGAACTTTGTTAAAAGAAAAGTGTACGAACTAGATGAAGATTTACACTACATTGAATTTTTCAAGTTCCAATCAAGAAATTAGCCGATATACATTTTTATATTTACAAACAGAGGATGGAAGAAATAAGGCGAGTGTTATTTATGGCAGACTTTCATGTACTCTGAAATTCTTTATTCTATAATTTGTCATTGTTAAACTGATAAAAAAAAGCTTTGAATTTCATAGAGTGTGCAGACACAAATGAAATTAGGATTTGTTTCGGAAAGAAAAATTTCATGTGTGAACCGAGACAATATCTATTTTGAACCGAGAAAATTTTTGAATAAAATATAAAAAAGCATATATCGACTTGGTGCAAAACCCAACGAATTGACAACAATGCTGAAAACATCAAATTTGAAATCGCTTTGAAATTACCAAGGGGAATTCCTACATGTATGAATTTGCCTTGGAAATTACTGATATTATTAAAGCGAATTCAATAGTATTATTTTCGCCATAGTTGCCACTATGTTGTAATGTATTTTAAGACAAGGCGAATCAACAAATCAAAATAATGCAAATCAAAAAATAGTTTTAAATATCTTTTGCACTAAGCTTTTTTCTTCTTGATTAGAAAAAAGCTCAAAGATGCTTCATGTTATCACAATTAGTAATGAGTACGGTGTTAATGGATGGAACAGCGCGTCGATAGGTTTTGACTGTATTAACCGCCCACTTTGAAGTAGAAAGCAGACGTGATTTACATGCATATACCATTCTATTTTTAGCGCAACATTTATTGTTTGAAGCAAAATTATGAAAAACATAATTAATAGATGTTTGAATTTGGGGGGAAATGTGGCATCTTTTTTGTAAAAATTACAAAAACAGATTTTTTTTCGATTGTGATCGAATTAAGCGATCGAACGAATTTTCTTTTTGTATTATAAGAACATTCGATTAAATGTGCGCTATTGTGAATTTCACCAATTTAAAGTATTCACAATAGTCTTAATCGATCGGCAGGCAAATGTTAAAAAGTACTTTTGTTGATTTTTTACAAGTTGAAAAAAAATGTTTGTTCATAATATTATTTAAAAAACTAAATAAAATAAAAAAATCAATAAATTTAAATGACTCCTTCAATATAGGTGTAGGTCGGTAGACTGTTTGGTCTTCGTACAAGTTTCTCTAATTGTTGCTTTTTACTTACAATTTTAGACCTACGGGCGTACATCAAAAAAAAAATCTAAAATGTAAATTATTCAGTAAAGTAATGTGAAAGTTACAATATGGATTTATTTCATTGTTTTAAATATGTCACAGAGTGCACTGCAACGTTGATCGAAAGCTAAATTGTGTTCGACTGAAAGTTCGATACACAACGAAATTTTCGATGGTGTTACCAACTCATAATACCATTTTAACATTCGTTGTTCGATTTTCTATATCCAGCGAAAATCGAAAATCGAATGCAGTTCATAATAAGGGCCTCAGTCATTAGACGAGATAGCCGAAAACGGATTCAGGTTTAAAAAAGTTGGGATCAGAAACCTAAAACTGCATCGTTAATTCGAGATATATAAAATTGCGCATTGAGCATTTAAACTCCCCTACTACGATATAACAATTGTTCCTAGTTCACTAAATTTTTAACTGTAGTAGCTTTCTAGCCATTTGAGCCAGAGAAATTAACATATACATAGATAGCGTAGTACCGAATCCTTCCTGGCCAAGACAGCCTCGTGATTTACTAATTTATTGCTTTTTATACCCTTCACATACTGTGTAAGGGTATATCTAATTAGTGATTCCGTTTGTAATTTTTTCAATATTCATTTCTGACCCTATAAAGTATATATATTCTTGATCAGCGTTAATAGAGAAGTTATTTGAGCGATGTCCGTCTGTGAGTTGTTGAAATCAAGTTTCTGCGAAAACTTTCTACATTGTCCACGAGGAAGCGCTATTTAAATTCAGCAAAATCGGTTCACGAATAGCTGAGATATACCCGAAACACCGGAGGTACCTCGGAAAAAACTAGCATTTTGTATGGAAATTTTGAAAGTCTTTTTTTTGATTTAAAGTAAATATTCGGATTTGACTTAGTCATTAGTTAAGAAAAGGAAATTTTTTTTCGACATCGGTCCACATATAGCCGAGATATAGTGAAAACCGATTTCTGAAGAAATCGGGTGGTTTCATGAACTGAAACGCCTTTCTGTGCTAAGAAACATATATCGTTATGAACTACCGCTGCTTTTAAGTAAAACAAAAATTTTTTTTGGACATCGGTCCATATATAGCCGAGATATAGCGAAAACCGATATCTCGAGAAATCGAACTTTTTGGTAAACCTGAACACTTTCCTACACAAAAATGTGCATGTAGTCGTAAAAAATAGATATTTGAAGCAAACAATAATTTTTTTCGATTATCGGTCCATATATAACCGGGATGTAGCTAAAACCGATTTCTCAAGAAGTTTGGCGGTTTAGTAAGCCAAAACGCTTTTTTGTGCGAAAAAACACATATAATAGTAAAGAGCAGCTAATTTAAAGTAAAACAAAAATTTTTTTGGACATCGGTTTATATATAGCCGAGATATAGCGAAAACCGATATCTCAAGAAATTACACTTTTTGGTATATCTGAACACTTTCCTACACAAAAATAGGCATTTAGGCGTAAAAAATAGATATTTGAAGCAAACAATAATTTTTTTCGGTCATCGGTCCATATATAAGCAGGATATAGATAAAACCGATTTCTCAAGAAGTCGGGCGGTTTAGTAAGCCAAAATGCTTTTTTGTGCCAAAAACACATATAGTAGTAAAGAACACCTAATTTAAAGTAAAACAAAAATTTTTTTGGACATCGGTCCATGCATAGCCGAGAAATATCGAAAACCGATATCTCAAAAAATTGATCTTTTAAATGAACTGACATACGTTCTAACACCAAGATGACCATGTGGGCGTAAAAATAGATATCTGAAAACAAAAAATTTTGGACAGTGGTCCATATATAGCCGATATATAACAAAAACCGATTTCTCATAAAATTAAACTTATTGGATAAAAAATGGACCATAGTAGAAAAAAATATAGATTATTTTAAGAAAAAAAAATTTTTAACATTGGTCCATTTATAGTCGAGATATAGCGAAAACCGATTTCTCAAGAAACTGGACTTTTTGGTAAACTTAAACACTTTTTGGTACCGAAAATACGTTAGTTTTGTGAAGGGTATTTAAGATTCGGCCCAGCCGAATATAGCTTTCTTACTTGTTTCATTAAATTTTATATGCGAATGTGCATTTATTTTTTTTTAACATACACATCCAAACTGAAATGGTAAATTTGAATATATTTCTTTACTGTTGTTAACAATTACGTTCATACATACGCATCTATGTATGCAGGTGTGCATGGTCGCATTGAAACGATATTTATTTGTCTTTTAATAAAATTCCCGAAAGTTTTATTACCGGGGACTCCAGTTTAATGACAGTGAACCGTAGTTACAGCTAAAGTGTCTTTTGTCACCCGAGTTTTTGCTCCAGTTAGAACCCTATATACATTTTCTTTTCCTACTCACATATTAGAAGTCTGTAAGGGTAAATCTAAGGAAAACAATTATTATATATGCATGAAAACTATTCGAACTCCCGGCTTATAAACATTTAGATTGCTTGTAAGGTTGGAGTACTGATTTTAAAATTAAATCATGGATGTGGAGCATTCCTCGCTGCTTTATGTGCCACCCTTGGTGTTACACAAGAAACTCTTGCTTTCATCGACCACAATTATCATGTTAATGACAAGAAGTTGCACCTATACGCGAACTGAAATAAGTGTTTGTGCTAAAAAAGCAGTTTTTGTAAGTAAATTGGGTTACTTGAACCCAAAGTGTAAAAATTTTTCACATCGGTCCACATATAGCCAACTCCCGATTTCTCAAGAAGTTGCACCTATACGCGAACTGAAACAAGCGTTTGTGCTAAAAAGTAGTTCTTTTAAGTAAATTGGCTCACTTGAACCAAAAATGAAATGTTTTTGATATCGGTCCGCATATAGCTGAGATATGGCCAATTCCCGATTTCTCAAGAAGTTGCACCTATATTAATAATATACACATCATCTTGTCCTATGGGATGGGTAGACATAGTCATATTCAGCATTTTCAATGAATAGATGAGCGTCCAGTGCTTACGTTAACTTTGTGCGATTCCAATGGCGATCCTTACTACATCAGTCAATATATCTCACTTCTAAAGAATTGGGAAAATATTTAAAGTAAAACATTTGCCTTATAGCATATAATATCTTCTCACGTACACAAAAACAGAATATATAATTAAATGTTCATATTTGAATTAGTATATATATATTTATATATACATGCATATATGCTTATTGTTTTGTATTTGACTATTAAGACACCAAGCTGTTTATAAAATTTTCAACGCATAAAATTTTCATACATAAAATTTTTAGAATAGCTGGCAACACATATTTCCATGGATATGTAGCATGGTTCAAGTACATGCGTTTAAACCATGCGCATAAGTAGCGTATGTGTTCAAAGTATTACATTTTTCCCAAAGCTTTGATTTTTACCGAATTTATAAAAAAAATTTTTTAATTTTTATTTCTACGTAAACCTTTTGCAATAAATTTATAAATAAAATGGAAAAAAACAACTTTTTTTTTTGCGCACAAAACATGCACTTTACAAAGATATATATATATATATATATATATATATATATATATATATATATATATATATATATATATATATATATATATATATA